>CM068751.1:13941224-14171838 GCA_035084275.1 Hydrolagus colliei | reverse complement strand
TCATTCTCTCCCCCCCACTCCTCATTCTCTCCCCCCCCCCACTCCTCATTCTCTCTCCCCCCCCCCACTCCTCATTCTCTCTCCCCCCCCCCCCCCACTCCTCATTCTCTCTCTATCCCCTCCCCACTTTTCTCACCTCTCCTCCCTTCCCTTTGCCCCCTTTCCCACTCCCTCCCCTTTCCTCTCTCTCGTCTTTTTTCTTTCCTTCCACTCTTCCTCCTCTCGCTCTCTCCCTCTCATTCCCTCTTTCTCTCTCTCCATCATTACACACTCTCTCCCCTGCCACTCATCGTTCTCTCATCCCTCACTCTCTTATACCGCGCGCTTTCTCTCCTTCATCCCTCTGTCTACCCCCACCCCATTTCTCTCTTCCCAACCATATTTCCCCTCTCTCTCCCTCCCTCATTCCCCCCATCTCTCTCCCCCCCATCCCTCTCTCATACTCTCTCTCTCCCTCCCCTTCATACCCATTTCCCTCATCGCTCTCTCTTCTTATCCCTCACTCACTAGCTCATCTCTCTATCTCCTCTGCTCCCCCATCACACTCTCACTATTCAAACTTAGACACAAACATATGGAATGAATCAACATTATAGTATATAAACCTCGCTCACCGAGTCCCTGAGGCGACGGTTACCTCGCTCCACACAACTGCAGTCTCGCGGTCAGTACAAACTTCAGCCAATCACACTCCCCCCCACCCTCAGCCAATCACACTCCCCCACCTTCAGCCAATCGCACTGCCCTCTCACCCTCAGCCAATCACACTGCCCCTCAATCTCAGCCAATCACACTGCCCCTCAATCTCAGCCAGTCATACTGCCCCTCAATCTCAGCCAAATACACTGCCCCTCAATCTCAGCCAAATACACTGCCCCTCAATCTCAGCCAAATACACTGCCCCACCCTTCCCCCCCAGCCAATCGCACCGCTTTTTTCCACCTCTGACGGATCGTAGTCCCGTCTCCAGCAATATCTCACCCCAAAAGCTGCTGAAACCCTGGTCCGTGCCTTTGTCACCTCTCGGCTGGACAATTCCAATGCCCTCCTCGCCGGTCTTCCCTCCACCACAATCCATAAAATCCAACTCATTCAAAACTCTGCCGCCCACATGCCCGCGCCAAACTTCGCCGCCCCCCCCCCCCCCCCCCCCCCCCCATTACTCCAGTCCTTGCCAGACTTCACTGGCTCCCTGTCCCAGAGAGGATCGATTTCAAGATCCTCTCTGGGATGTCTACCTCTCCGACATCCTCTCACCTCAAACCAGCACCCGTTTCCTTCGCTCCATCGGGTCTGGCCTCCTCCTTGTACCCTGTATCCTCCACACACAATCGGCGGCCGTGCCTTCAGCCACTACTCCCCGAGGCTCTGGAACTCCCTTACTCACTACCTTCGCTTCGCCCCTCTCTCTTCCCAGTTTCAAGTCTCAGCTAAAGACCTTTCTCTTCGACCGCGTCTTCGTTACCTTTCTACCTCTGTCCCTGGCTCGATCCCGGGATCCATTGTTGTGAAGCGCTCTGAGACGCCGCCCGGAGTGGAGGGTGCTATATAAATCAAAGTTGTTGTTGTTTTTGTTGCCCCCCTTCCCCCCAGCCAATCACACTGTCCCCCACATGTCTGACTGGTGGAGAGAGGGAGACCAGAGTGGATTACATTGGAAAAGTCCAAGTCGGATGTGACAAAAACATGAATGAGTGTTGATTTTGAGGTCGGGGCACTGCCTGTGATGTGCCAGAGCTGTAATTGAACCATATGATAGGCACTGGTTCGGAGAATTTGAGGTAGTGGCTAGAAGGTATCACACACAATACTACCCCAGTATCAGCCCCACAATACTACCTGTAGCTCACTGGTTAGACCACTCGCCTTTACAAGCAAGATACCTGGGTTCAATTGCTGGTAGGGTGAAATCTTGGGAAAGTTTCCTTACTCCACTCACCTAATAATAATCCCTCAAAAAAACCACAGTAAAGCACTATGAGACATCTGGAAGACGTGAAAAATGTTATATCAAATGCAAGGATTATCAAATGCAAGGATTAATACCGATCGAGAATTAGTTTTCTTCATCTTCAACTGTACCTTCGTCCACCCTCCCACCATCCCCCCACCCCCTAGCGCTCCATTCCTGCTGACCCCAACTCCCAGCTTGGGTTTAAAAAACTTTGATGGTTCAGCACCCTGGGACATCTTTCTGACATGAAGGATGCTATAAAAGGACCCTATACATCAAATACAATTATAATTAACGACTAGAACAAGTTCCAGGAAGAGTGGGTGAGACCGGGGCATTGGACTCATTTGAATCTAGAAGGATGAGATTAAATGAAATGAACAACAACAACAACAACAAATTACATTAAAGAGCGCCTTTCACGTCGGAGTGGACGTCCCAAGGCGCTGCACAGGAGGCGTGTGACCCGAGCTGAGAGTGTTTGGGAAGGGGTGAGACACAAAGGGGAGGTCGAAAAATTCAGGGTGGAACAAAAGGCACGGTCGAAGAGGAAAGTCTTCAAACCGGCCTTGAAAGAGGAAAGGGAAGAAACGAGATGGAGGGATTGAGGGATGGCATTCCATAGGGTGGGAGCGGAGAAACTGAAGGCCCGGCCTCCGATGGTGGGGCGGTTCGGGCGGGGGCTTGGAGCAGGCCAAGTCCTGTTGAACGGAGGGTCCGGGTGGGCTTGTAGGGGAAAGTAAATTGGTTAAATAGGGCAGGGCAAGGCCGTGTAAGCCTTGAAGGTGAGGACGAGGATCTTGAATTCGATCCTCTGGAGAATGGGGAGCCAATGGAGACGGGCGAGGGTGGGGGGTTATATGGTCGCGGAGGCGGATGCGGGATAATACACGGGCTGCAGAGTTTTGGATGACCTGCAGCCTGTGAATGGAGGAACTGGGGAGGCCGACGAGGAGAGAGTTTCCATAGTTCAGCCTCGAGGTGATGTATCCGTGCACGAGTGTTTCGGCAGCACGGGGGGTAAGATAGATGCGGAGCCTGGCAATGTTGCGGCAGGTGGAAATAAGCGGTGCGGTCAAGGCACGGATGTGGGGGAGGAAGGAGAGTTTTTGATCGAACATGATGCCGAGGTTCCTGATTGGCTTTGTGAGGTGGAGAGTGCAGCCTTGGATGTTGAGGCTGGCAGCGCCCGATGTGCGGAGGCGCTGGCTTGAGCCAATCAGGAGGGCCTCGGTCTTACTCACGTTCAATTGCAGGAAGTTGTCCTTCGTTCAGGACTCGATGTCGGACAGACATGCTGTCAGAACCTCGATGGTCTGGGGGTTGAGGGATGAGGCAGAAAGGTACAGCTGGGTGTCGTCCGCATACATGTGGAAATTTACCACATGTTTGCAGAATGACATCGCCCAGAGGGAGCGTGTAAAGGGTGAAAAGGAGGGGGCCTAAAACAGAGCCCTGAGAGACGCCGTGAGAAACTGTGCGGGGGTTTGAAGAAAAACCGTTGGAAGAAACAAAGTGTAAACGGTGGGTCAGGTAGGAATGGAACCAATCAAGGACTGTGCCTTGAAGGTTGAGGTGGAGGAAAGACGTTGGAGGAGGATGGTGTGATCGACTGTGTCGAACGCAGCAGACAGGTCAAGGAGGACGAGGAGGCAGAGGGAGCCCTGGTCACAGGCGGTTAGGATGTCATTTGTAATCTTAACCAGGCAGTTTCTGTGCTGTGAATTGGGCTGGAACCTGATTGGAGGGGTTCAAAGGAGTGAGTAGTTGAAAGGAAAGAGCGGAGCTGGGAGGCAACCACTCTTTCAAGGACCTTGGATAGAAACGGGAGGTTGGAGATGGGTCGATAGCTTGATGGTTGCGACGCATCAAGGGAGGGTTTCTTCAGGATAGGGGTGATGGTGGCTGCTTTAAGGGAGGTAGGGAGGAGAGGAGAGGGAAAGGTTGATGGTGTCAGAAATGGTGTTCTTCATCCAAAACAAATGATCCTGCGCTCATAAATCTCAAGAAACCTGTTAATCTGGTTGAACACCATTTTCTGGTGTACAATTAATGATATTCCTGACACCCCCATCCTCCCGAAAAAGATACATGAACAGGCATGTGGCTTTCCCTTAAAAAAATTATAAAAATCTGGTCACTCAATCCACAACTGTTTGTGGGACACCGCTGTGCACAATTGGCTGCCATATTTCACACACAAAATATGCAGTCAATTCACTTTCCGGGATATTCTGTGAAGTATGTCGAGACATCTTGAAGGGCCAGGTTCAAGGATTATTATTTTTTTCTTCTTCAATGCAATAATAGGCAACGTAAGAATGTAAGAAATGTTGACAGAAATGTCGATCTATTTCTCAACCCTACAACTGAATTACTAACGGCATGCAAGAGCTAAACAATGACTGTCCAGCGCCTTGGGAGGTCCCCCTGGCTTGAAAGGCGCTATACGAATGTAACTTTATTGTTGTTGTTAATTGTGCATGTTCTTTACACTTGGCAGACACATCATGCATGAACTGATAGAGACAGAACGAGTCTATGTGGAAGAACTACTGAGTATAATAGAGGTAAGGAAAACATCTCATCCACACTTCACGTAGAATCATATTTTAAAATGATAGCATGTAGCCTTTCGCAATCTCAATGCAGTTTTGATGTAATAGGCATTCAATACATTTGAAAATTTAATTCAAAAATACAATAATTTGGTCACTCAATCCACGACTGTTTGTGGGATACTGCTGTGCACAATTGGCAGCCATGTTTCGCGGACACAAAGTATATAGTCAATTCACCTCACAGAATATTCTGTGAAGCGCTTTGAGATGACTCAAAGACCTGATATGGCACTGCAAGCTTTCACAGCTCCCAAGTAAAATGAGTATGTGGATAAATAAACAAAGCAATATCCCACAAAAGCCCATGATGTAAATTATCATACTTTGACTGTGTGCCTTCCAAAATTGTTTTGCATTGTATGGATATTAATTTGTATATGCATTAATGTCTAACCCACAATGGTTGATGGGCAGCCTGGATGATGAGTGCTTGCAAAGAGTGTTGAAGTCTGAAGAGAATGTAAAAGTAACCAGAGAAAAATGTAAATGCCTGACATATGCGGAAATCACCGAACCAAACAGAGAATTCCATGCATCCCACCTACATATGGAAATCGGAAATCTCCTCCCTCGTCACATCAGTACCCGCTGCCTCCACTCTGCCTCCACTCTACTTGGTCTGGCCTCCTCCTTGTCCCACGGATCTTCTGCTCCACCATCGGCAGCCGTGCTTTCAGCCGCTGCACCCAAAAACTCTCTTCCTCAACCCCTTCGCCTCACTTTGTCTTTTCCCATCTTCAGGTCGCACCTGAAGACCTTTCTCTTAGACCGTGTTATGGTCACCTTCTCCCTCCCCCTGGCATGCAAGAACATGCCAAAATGAATTTCCTGCTCAAACAACAGCACGGCTGGAAAGGCATGCAAGGCTTACACACAATTTGAACTGGACCCAGAGTCACTATTTACAGGATTAAAAAAAACATGTGGACTGTGTTCTTGAAAGGATTATTAACCATTAACTCATGACTAGATTAGATTGGCAACATAGGTGCCGTTCCGACTCACAACTATGTGAAACATACATATACAATATGGGCTGATAGTGTAATCAGTAAGTAAGTGAATCCTTTTTACAGCAACAATAAAAAATCCAAGTCATAGTCCAAATAATATATATATATAAATTATTACAATGTGTCATTGTAGTTACGCAACAGAGCTGTGAGCATAGCCATGGTGTTATCCTAGAAGTAAATGTGAAGTGTGGGTTTTTGCAGAAACATTTTTTGTCAATTTAGTCACCTACTAAACCCTCCCACCCACCCAAACAACACATACCCACCCAACCCACCCACCCCAACAACACATATCCACCCACCCAAACACCCACTCAACCACACAACCCATTAACCCACCCACCCACTCAAGCCACCCATCCACCCATCCATTCACCCACCCACCCACCCACACACACACACACGCACACACACACATCCATCCAAAAGACCCACCAACCCACCCACCAAACTCACCCAAATATCCCCAAATTGGAAATGATTTCACAGGACACGATTCACCTATAAAACACACAGTCACTATGCTTTGCAGTAAATCCTGGAACGCGCTTTGAAAAGTCCTCCCAAGGTGAAAGCGCAGTATGACATTAATTATATCAATGTTATTGTGCCTTATTCAGGGTTACGCGACTGAGATGGAAAATCCTGAGCTGGTTCCCCTGATCCCACCATCCCTGGAAAACAAAAAAGACGTCCTCTTTGGGAACCTTCCAGAAATCTACGATTTTCACAACAAGTAAACTTATTTTATTATTGTAGGAATCAATAATAGTTTACTGAGCTCGCCTCACAGGGGCGAGAAGCCAGGCACGTTTTCTTGCTCCACACGCCACGGCTTACCAATAGCAGTAAGCAGGAACCCAGTTATTAGCTGATTGATGGATCGTTTTCTAGGAATAATAATCCCTCAAGAAGAATATGTCCTCTCAATCCACGACTGTTTGTGGGACAGAATTGGCGGCTGCATTTCACCCACAAAATACACAGTCAGTCCACTTTGCAATATAACCTGTGAGGTGTTTTGAGATGTCTCAATGATACAATAAAGTGCAATATCAAATGCAAGGATTATGATTATTATTATTATTTCCAAACCCTTCTTTTCTCTCCGACTCCCCCGCGCTCCCCATCCCCATCTCTACAATCCCCAACTCATTAACAGCTCATTACCCCACTAACCCCACCCACCCATCCCCGCACCCAAATGAAATCATTCTACAAAGTGTTTTCCCTTCCTGGATGGAGGAAGCAAAAAAACACAAGGGATTGTTTTGGTGTCTCCCTTTTATCTCTTTTATGTCTCCCTTGCAATCTCTCAAATTGTAAAGCGAGTCCAAATTCCATTGAAATCACCTTCACTCTACGTTTGAATGGGAGCAAAACAGCACAGTCAGGAGGGTTTATCCAGTTACTGTACTGTAGTGATGCTTATGTTACCATTTTGCTCTTTGATACACTATGATGCTAGGGATCCGTCACTGTGCCATGTGACTCTGTTGTTCCATACAATGCTTTGAACTTGGGAATGAACCAGTTGCAGCCCGTTTGGCTTCAACCTGGCCCGCTTGGTAAACAATAAATTAACAGTAACCCTTGCATTTGATATAGCATCTGATCACGTCTTCAGGACGTCTCAAAGCCCTTCGCAGAATATACTATAAAGTAAACTGTATATAGTATGTGGGCAAAACGCGGCACCCAATTGCACACAGCGGTGTCCCCACAAACAATCGTGGATTCAAGTGATCCATTTACAGTATTATTGTTTTTTCTTGAGGGATTATTATTTGGCGTGTACAGTAACGCTTGGGCTAAGGTATTGCCTTACCGGGAATCAAATCCAGGTATTTTGCTTGCAAGGCGAGTGCTCTAACCATTGAGCTACAGGACTCCACATTTGGACCCCTAACAAGTCTCTGAGATTTGTCTCTTGTTCTGACACATGGCTCACCATTCTTAAGGGTATCCAAACCAAACTGAGAATCCTATTAAACTGAGGGCTGCCTGGTCCGGGCCTTTGTTAAAGAGTCTTCTGTGCTATTCTAAACGTTTCTCCCAGTGTCCCGACCAACAATACCCTTTGAAATTGTCCATTTACTTCACAGTGCCCCACAAACAATACCCTCTATTTGTTGGGCCTCGCTGTGCGTAGAATACAACTAAATTTGTAAAGCGCCTTTCACATAGACAGAATGCCCCAAGGCACTGAACAACCGGGAAGTCAGAGTGAACGTTGAAGAGTGAGTCAAATACCAGGTATGATCAACTGCACCCACCGAGACTGACAATTCTAATGTCTTTTGTTACTTCCAAGGATATTTCTTAAAGAGCTGGAAAACTGTCAGGAAAATCCTGAACTCGTAGGGACGTGTTTCCTAAAAAGGGTAAGTAAACTAATGATTTGAGCCCCTACCGGGCTTATTGTAATGTGTGAGCTTTATGTCGAGAGGCACATAACTGTTTAGCAGTGAAAAACTGGTGTGCTCGTTAAGTAATGAGCCAGCCCTGTGGAATTACAAAGCAGATGGAACTGATGCTATCAGAATCAATATTGATCTGGAATATCTTAAGTCCTCCCACAACACATATTTGTTTCACCAGATCACTTCAGGTAAAGAATCTCTCCTTCCGACAACCGGATGATGTGGAAGGAGGGGGCAAGTTGAAGGGATAGATAGAGGAAGAGTGTTCCAGAATTCCAGAGTAGTACATGTCAAGGGCTCTCTATAGCTTCCTTCCACGCAGTAAACAGCAGGATCACAGCTTGTCAACTTGGCTACAAAAGGCCAGCCACTCACTCGGCTCAGGGCACTGAGCCCTTTATGAAAAGGGGCTTCTAAAATCATTTTACAATCATTGGGACACTGCTGCGCACAATTGACTGCCATGTGTCACCCATGAAATATACAATAAACTCACTTTACGGTACATTCCGTGAGGCGATTTAAGACGTCTCGGAGACGTGACGAGGTGCGATATCAAATGCAACGATTATTATGATTATTATTATTGTGAATTTTTGGGGGACCAATTTTTCCTAACAGAAAGAAGATTTACAGATTTACGAAAAGTATTGTCAGAACAAACCGCGCTCTGAGGCTCTCTGGCGGCAGTGTGGAGACTGCCAGTTCTTTCAGGTACTTTGTTTTCACACTGAGTCTGTCCCTCGTGTGTCTGTGGTAACACTCTCACTTCAACAAAAGGTTGTGGGTTAAAGCTACCACATTGGGACTGGGAATCAAGTGGTCCAAGATGACGCTCCAATGCAGTGCTTGGGGAGTGTTGCATCGTTGCATTGAGATGTTAGACCCAAGTTCCGGCTGCCTGTTCAGGTGGACGTTAAAGATCCTGCGGCACTATTCATAAAGAGTAGGGTGTTTCTCTCTCTCCTGGTGGCCTTGCCAACCATCCCACAAATAAAATTGGTCGCTCAATCCTCGGCTCTTTGCGGAATACTGCTGCACGCAATTGACTACTGCGTTTCTCCCACAAAATACACAGTCAAACCCACTTTACATTATATCCGGGGAAGCGCTTTGAGATGTCTCAACAACATGATAAGGCACTAGGTTAAATGCAAGGATTATTATTGCCTGATTCAATTTTCATGCTGCGACTTGTTCGGATCTGGAATACATTGCCTGAACAGGTGGTAGAACCTGATTCGATAATAACTTCCATTAAAGAAGAAGGCAATTAATTGAGGGGGGTGGGGAGGGGGACAACAAGATTGGAGGGTTATGGAGAGAGCACGGGAGAAGCGGGATTGATTTGGACAGCTCTTTTCAAAGAACGGAGTCTAGTCAAGACTGTCCGAATGGCCTTGTATTGCATAATTCTATGAATTGGCAGAACTCTTGACTCCCAAGGATTCAAGCCCCACATGGAGCTCAGGTATTCTAGGCTGACACTCCAGTGTGGTGCTGGGGTGCACTGCATTGCTGGAACACTTAAAGCAAGCGCTCGAGGCAACACAATGCACAAACTACTTGACTTTCCCATGTGTTTCCTTCCAGGAATGTCAACGCAGACTGAGCCACAAGCTCCCACTCGATACCTACCTGCTAAAACCAGTCCAGAGGATTACAAAATATCAGCTTCTTCTGAAGGTAATAGGATTGTCACACAGCGAGTTGCTCGGATCTGCAATGCATTGCCTGAAAGGGTGTTTGATGGAAGCCAATTCGATAACATCTTTTAAGAGTGAGGTAGATCATTATTTCGAGAGGGCAGGTTTGCAGGGCTATGGGGAGAGAGCGGGGAGATTGGGATTTGATTTGGACAGCTCTCTTCAAGAAGCCGGCTCAGACACGATGGGCTGAATGGCCACCTTCTGGGCTATATGATTCTACGATTCTATAAACATCTGAGCCCAATGTGGATCAATGACAGTAACAGAGTCCTGTAGCTCAGTGGTTAGGGCACTTGCCTCGCAAGCGAGACGGGTTTGATTCCCAGTTGAGGCAAATTGCTTTCCAAGGGTAATAATAGCTCCAAAACAAAATGATAATTTGATCACTCAATCCACAACTGTTTGTTGGACACTGCTGTGCGCAATTGACTGCTGCGTTTCGCCCACAAAAATATACAGTCAATTAAATTCACAGTATATTCTGGGAAGGCGCTGTTCTAATACAAGAATTATTATCATTATTATTGCTATTGTATAGAGGGTTATCACATTGATTGGATGACTTGCAGAATATATTGGAAAGTGGATTGACTGTATTTTGTGGGCAAAATGCAGCAGCCAATTGCACACAGCAGTGTCCCGCAAACAGTTGTGGATTGAGTGACCACATTCTTTTGCAGGGTTATTACCCCGGGAAAGTGATCAGCCAATTGGCTAACAATCGAGCTCCTACTTACTGCCAGGTAAACAGAGGAGCAACAACAACAACAAAATTACATTTATACAGCGCTTTTCACATCGGGAGAATGCCCCAAGGCGCTGAACAGACAGGTCAGGACCCGAGCAAGGGGGAGGGAGGGGGGAGGCAGGGTAGGTGGGGAAGGGAGGGAGAGCAAGGAATCTTGCCGAACATTTTGCCCCGTCTGGGTATCGCACTTGGGTTCCCTGTTTGGCGAAGCGAGCGCTGTAACCACTTTGCGACACTTGCCCTAATACCGAGCGATTGATTCCCTCAGGAAATGCTGAAGTGCAGCAAGAACTCGGAAGGGACGGCCGAATTGGAGGAGGCCTTGGAAACAATGATCAGTATCATCAAATCCGTCAACGACTCCATGCATCAGATTGCCATCACTGGGTTTGAGGTAAGGCCAACAACAAGAACAACAAATTTACACCTGCACAGCACCTTTCATGTCAGGAGGACGTCCCAAGGCACTGTTCAGCACAGCAAGAAGACCACTCGATCCTTGCTGCTCCGTCTATTATTTCGAAAGCGTTTTATTAATCCCACTTGTCAACTCTCTCCCTGTATCATAGAATCATAGAATCATAGAATTTTACGGCACAAAAGGAGGCCATTCGGCCCATCTAGTCTGTGCCGGCTCTTTGAAAAGAGCGATTCAATCCCACTGCCCTGCCCGCTCCCCATAGCCTAATAGACCCGTTCTCCCTAAATAAAGATCTAATTCCCTTTTAAAAGTTGTTATCGAATCAGCCTCCACCACCTTTTCAGGCAATGCATTCCAGATTCGAACAACTCGCTGAGTGAAAAAATTTCTCCTCAGCTCCCCTCTACTGCGCCTTGAAACTATTTTAAATCTGTGACCACGAGTCACAGATTCACCCACGAGTGGAAATAGTTTTTCTCTATTTGCCCTGTCGAAACCCCTCATGATCTTATAAACCTCTATTAGGTCTCCCCTCAATCTTCTCTGCTCCAGAGAGAATAACCCTAGCCTATCTAGCCTCTCCTCATAGCTGAAGTCCCTCAATCCTGGCACCATCCTAGTAAATCTTCGTTGTACCCTTTCCAATGCCTTCACATCCTTTCTGTAGTGTGGTGACCAGAATTGAACACAGTATTCCAGCTGAGGCCTCACCAAAGTCCTATAGAGGTTAGTCAGCACTTCCTGACTTTTGTACTCTATACCCCTATTTATAAAGCCTAGTATCCCATATGCCTTCTTAACAGCCTTGTCTACCTGTCCTGCCACCTTCAACGAGTCACTAACACAAATCCCCAGGTCTCTCTGTTCCTTTACACTATTTAAAATTGTACTATCTAGCCTGTATTGCCTCCCTTCATTTCTTCTCCCAAAATGCATCACCTCACACTTCTCTGCATTAAACTTCATCTGCCATGTGTCTGCCCACTTTACCAATTTGTCTATATCCTCTTGCAGATGGCTTCTATCCTCCTCACTGTTTACTATTCTCCCTAACTTAGTGTCATCTGCAAACTTGGAAACTGTACTTCGTACACCCAAGTCCAGATCATTGATGTAGATTACAAACAGCAATGGTCCCAAAACCGATCCCTGTGGCACACCACTGCTCACTTCCCTCCAATCTGAAAAACAGCCGCTCACTACAACTCTCTGCTTTCTGTCTCGCAGCCAGTTGTGGATCCACGCTGCCACTGTCCCTTTTACGCCATGGGCCTTTAATTTCATAATAAGTCTCTCATGTGGCACTTTGTCAAATGCCTTTTGAAAGTCCATGTAAACTACATCAACTGCGCTACCATTATCCACCCATTCCGTTACCTCATCAAAAAATTCTATCAGATTTGTAAGGCAAGATTTGCCTTTAACAAATCCATGTTGACTGTCCTTTATTAGCCTATATCTTTCTAAGTGAAGATCTACCTTGTCCCTGATTATGGACTCTAGGAGTTTGCCCACTACCGACGTTAGACTGACTGGTCTGTAGTTACCAGGCTTGTCCTTCTGCCCCTTTTTATACAAGGGAGTAACATTAGCTATCCTCCAGTCCTCTGGCACGACCCCTGTGTCCAAGGAAGATTGAAAGATCGTGGCCAGAGTCCCTGCTATTTGCTCCCGTGCCTCACTTAGTAACCTAGGGTGCATCCCATCCGGACCAGGTGACTTATCCACCTTGAGCGACGTCAACCTTTTTAGCACTTCCTCTCTGGTTATAATTATTCTATCCATTTCTCCTACCCTCTCCTCTAATACCATGGCATTGGCTGTATCATTTTCTTTTGTGAAGACAGAGGCAAAGTACTCATTCAGTACATCAGCCATGCCCTCTGCCTCCACAATAAGATTTCCTCCTAGGTCCCTAATTGGCCCTACCCTCTCCTTGACCAACCTTTTACTCTTAATATGTTGGTAAAAAACCTTAGGGTTCCCCTTAATCTTACTCGCTAATTGTTTTTCATGCAGTCTCTTTGCCCCTCTAACTTCCTTTTTTAGTTCTATCCTACACTTCCTATATTCTGCTTTGTTCCCTTCTGAATTTTGAGCCTGACACTTATCATAAGCCTCTTTTTTTTGTTTTATTTTGGTCCCGATTTCCTTAGTCATCCAGGGAGGTTTGGATGCCTTACATTTCACCTTTGTGGGGATGCTTTTGACCTGTGCCTGAACTATCTCCTCTTTGAACGCTGCCCACTGCTCGTTAGTTGTCTTACCTGCCAATTTTTCTTTCCAATCCACCTTGGCTAGGTCCCACCTCAACTCATTGAAATTAGCCCTTTTCCAGTTGAGTGTCCTCACCTGTGATCGTTCCTTATCCCTTTCCATAATTATTCTGAATCTAACGATATTGTGGTCACTATTCCCTAGATGCTCACCTACAGAAACCTGTTGAACCTGCCCTACCTCATTTCCCAAAACTAGATCCAGCAATGCTTCTTTCCTCGTTGGACTGGAAACATACTGATCAAGAAAGTTGTATCGCTTAAGGAATTTGCTTGCCTGATGCTTTAAGCTCTCCAGGACGCTACCCTGCATGAGGGTCGCTATGCAAGTTGTTGTTGTTGTTGCTTACCCTTCCAAATGTTTGCGTTGAACTTGTCAGTTGTGCTATAATAAGGAAGTGCTTCCCCTTAACCCTCCAAGTGAAGAAATTCCCTTAACGTCTCCCTCTCTCCCTCTTTCCCTCGCTCCCTCTCCCTCCCTGGCCCCTCCCCCCACCCCACCCTCACCATCACCGTGAATTCTGACAACCCTCGCAACCGATACACAACCTTTCATGCCTCGGAGCACTTCATGGGATTTACTGTAAAGTGCAGTGACTGTAACTTGTAGGCCACGTGAATATGGCACAAACACAACCAACCCTGATTTATGATCTCATCTGAGGTGTTGAACTTTGACACCAATCATAATATTAATTACTGCCACCCCACCCACACTGCACACCGCCTTCCAAGTAAATCATCCTTACTGCTATCATCTATCAACTGAGCATTATGTTGACAGCAATGCGAAAAAAGAATGCTTTAAATTAGAATATTCCTTAATTTAAATATTCCTCTTACTTAATGAAACATACGATCCATTGGTCACAAGACCGATATGGTGTGAATTTAAGTGTCACATTGCATTTCAATACCTTATTTTTTAGAAAAAATATATTTTGGGGTCTTTCCAATCAAAAAATTGACGTTCTCACTCACATCACCTATAAATCTACAGTACATGGAAGTGTTATAGTCCAGAATGCGCTACCTGAAAGGGCGGTGGAAGGAGATTTGATAACAACTTTCAAACCGGAATTAATAGGTACTTGAAAAGGAACGATTTTGCAGGGGTATGGATGAAGAAAGAACGGGTGGAGCGGGACTGATTGGGGGAGCTCTTTTCAAAGAGCTGGATCAGGCTCGATGGGCCTTCCCCTTTTGTGCTGCAATATTCTATGATTCTACCTATGCCTTTTGTAGCCAATCACAATGTATCCCACCTCCCCCCCACCACCACACACACACATAGCAACAATAATTAGTCTGGAACATCTTAGTTAAAAAAAACTATGCATCGGTACATCAAATGACAGGTTTTGTAACGGAAATCATACACCTCAAAGGCCCATAGTAACTTCCTATGCATTGTGATACGTGACTCTGTGGCCTCACGAAACGCCACAAAACCCTACAAAAGTGGAGTCTTGCAGCGTGGTGGTTAGAGCACATGCCTCGTAATGATAATGGAATTAGCAGATGATACTAAATTAGGAGAGAGAGTACACACAAAGGATAACATTTAAAAAATGCAGCGTTCATTATAAAAGGGTTAGAGTATAAGAGTAGGGAAGTATTGCTGCAGCTATATAGGGCCCTGGTGAGACCGCACCTGGAATACTGTGTTTAGTTTTGGTCTGCTTATTTAAGAAAGGATGTGCTTGCCTTGGAGGGGGTACAATGTAGATTCATTAGGTTGATACCTGGGATGAGGGGAATGAGTTATGAGGATAGGTTGAGCAATCTAGGCCAATCCAGGCCTTCTATCTTCTCTAGAATATAGAAGAATTAGAGGTGATCTTATAGAAACCTATAAGATAGTGGGAGACTATCTTCCCTTGGTTGGAGAAACTGTAACTCGAGGTCACAGTCTGAAGATTAGAGGTCAGTCAGCCTTTTCACACTGAGTTGAGAAAAAAATTCTTCACTCAGTTGAGAAAAAATGAAAAAATGTCTTCACTCAGAGGGTAGTGAATTTATGAAATTCCCTACCCCAATGGGCTGTGGATGTTCAGTCCTTGAACATATTCAAGACTGAGATTGATAGATTTCTTATGGATAAAGGGATTAAGGGATATGGTGATAAGGCGGCTAGGTGGAGCTAGAATAGATCAGTCATTTTTTTAACTAAGATGTTCCAGATCTTATTGAATGGCAGTGCAGGCTTGAGGGGCTGAATGGCCTACTCCTGCTCCGAATTCTTATGTTCTTCTGATAAGATTGTAATGTAGGTTCGATTCCGAAGCAGGATGAAAATTTAGACAAGTTTCCTTTCTCCACACACCTCTGATTACCTAGCAGTAAGTACAAACCTGGCTCTGAGAAATCAATGGCAATTGAGAAAGTACATAAATCAATAATGATTTAATACAACAGTGTTGTGAATTGAGAAACATTACAAACAGTAGCTGTGGATATAAGTCGAGATGAGTTTATTTTTCACTGAGAAACCAACATCCCCCATCCCGCCCCACCCACGCCACACGTACTCCAACCATCACTTCCCTCTCTCCCCTTCCCAGTTGATGACAGAAGCTATACAATTTTAGCTGGTTAGACACCAGCAGATAGCCCCAGCACACACTTTGGGGTCAAACCCAAGCCTTTGCTCTTGCTAACCTGTGCAGGAAATAGGTCAACAGGATTTGTCCCTCAAGGAGTCGAAGGAGAGAGTGCATTCCACTCCAACAATCTTATCTCTGGATTTTCCATCTGTATGTGTTTGGTTTGGTGATACTCTTCAGCACAGTGACGGGTTTCCACATGTGTCAGATACCTGGCTGACCCCCGCCCCTCCCCAAATTACAACCCAATAGAAAAAAACTGCACCACACTGCTTTCCTGACCCCTGACTGTCCAGCATCTTGGGACGTCCTCCTGGCGTGAAAGGTGCTCTACAAATGTAATTTTGTGGTTGTTTGCTGTCACAGATGTCACTGTTTGTCAACCTTGATGTATCTGAACCATTTTGTTCTCTTTTTTTTTTACACACAGGGGGATTTGAATGAACTGGGGAAGCTGCTGATGCAAGGATCTTTCAACGTGTGGACGGACCACAAGAAGGTGCAGAGCAAAGTGAAGGATCTGGCCCGCTTCAAACCCATGCAAAGGCACCTGTTCCTTTACACTAAACTGCTGCTGTTCTGCAAGAGGCGTGAGGAGAACGCGGAAGGACACGAGAAGTCCCCATCGTACGGCTTCAAGCATTCACTGAAGGTACGGCTGGCTGCGAGGGCGTTAGGCAACACCGGTCGATCATCACTGCATTGTGGTTTCATTAACTGCCGGTGATCAGCACCAGTCTGGCTCAGTCGCCTTCACTTGTACTCTCACCTCGGAATCAGGCAGTTGTGAGTTCAAGCTCCCAGGTTGGGACATAGAATTAGTATGCTCCAGTATGGTACTCTACTGTTGGAAGTAGAGTACTGGAGTACTTTATAAGAACGGAAGAACAGAAGAATAAGGAGCAGGAGTAGGTCATTCGGCCCATCAAGCCTGCCCCGCCATTCAATAAGATCATTATATTTAATCTGCCGCCTTCTTGCCCACACACCTAGACCATCTATATATCATTGCAATTTTTTTGTGTCATCATTGGTGCTTATTCTCCCTCCTAGTTTAGTATCATCCATGAATTATGGTTCTCCACTGTTGGAGGTGCTGTTCTTTGGATGAGATGTTAAACCGAGGTTGTGTCTGTGCCTTGCAGAGATGGACCTGACACTATTTACAATAATATAATTATTATAATCCTAGCAACTGATATATGTCATCAAGATGTCTCAAAGTGCTTCATAGGACACACTGGTAAAGTGGAGTGACTGTGAATTTTATGGGGGAAAAATTGACCGCTGTGTTCACCCACCAAACAAACACAGTGACTGCACTTTGCAGTATATGCAGTGAAACACTTGGAGGTGTTCCTCCGGAAATGAAGAGGCGATGCAAACAAATGTAAGTTTATTATGATGAGCGAGGAGGACATTAACACAACAACTTAAGATGTCATTGTAAAGGAATGTTCACTGTACAACTGGACTGAACTTAGCCCTGGTGGTAAGTCTGCCGCCCAATCTGTGCTTTCAGATGAGTGCAGTTGGCATCACAGAGAATGTAAAGGGAGATATCAAGAAGTTTGAGATCTGGTACAATGGCAGGGAGGAGGTTTACATCATTCAGGTGAGAAACGCCCAAAGATATTCCTATTGCGTCACCAATGTAGCTCAGAGGTGGCTGTCTAATGTAACATGGGCAGTTTGGTACGTCATTCCCTGTACTTTGATAGCTTTGTAACCCTTACAATCCCCATGTAAGGCATCATATTACATAATTTGCTCTTGTCATTGTGTAATTGGATAATGTAGGCGAGGATGCAAGTAAGTGTGTGTGGGGGGAGGTATGCGTGTGTGTGGGGGTGGGGGGTGGGTGTGTAGGTGTGTGTGTGGATAGGTCTGTTGGGTTGTTGTGTAGGGGGAGGGGTGGTTTGGTAAGAGAGAGAGGTTTTGAAATCTGCTTGAGAATCGGGTGCCTTTTCAGTCATCTTGTTGCCTTCCCGTCTGCAAACTCATAACGGCAAAACAACTTCTCAACAGGCCTCCTCCGTGGAGCTGAAGAATCTCTGGGTATCTGAAATCAGGAAAGTGCTGACAGGACAACTGCAGGCCTACAGAGGTAAAGTTCCTCACATCATCTCTCACGTGGTAATAGCGGTTAGAGCAATTCCCTCGTTAGTATGAGACCTGTGTTCAAATCCAGGCGGATCAGGGTGAAACCTTGGGCAAGTTTTCTTGCTCCACACGCCTACTAATAATAAAGGAATGAGGCGGAAGGAGGCCAAAAAACCGAATCTATCTAGTTAAAGATAAGGAATAAAAAAGGAGCAGTTACACTATTAGGGGTATACTATAGACCACCAAATAGTGGGAAGGAGATAAAAGAGCAGATCTGCAAGCAGATTTCGGAAAGATGCAAAGCCAATAGAGTAGTGATAATGGGAGACTTTAATTATCCCAACATCGACTGGCAGAATAGTAGTATAATGGGCAAGCATGGAGAAGAATTCCTGAAACGTGTACATGACAACTTTCTTGATCAGTATGTTTCCAGTCCAACAAGGAAGGAAGCAGTGCTGGATCTAATTTTGGGGAATGAGGCTGGGCAAGAACAACAGGTTTCTGTAGGTGAGTATCTAGGAAATAGCGATCACAAGCAGTGGGCAGTCTTCAAGGAAGAGATAGTTCGGGCACAGGTCAAAAACATTCCAACAAAGATAAAATATAGGGCATCCAAACCTCCCTGGATGACTAGGGCAATTGGGGTTAAAATAATGAAAAAAAAGGAGGCTTATGACAAGTGTCAAGCCCAAGATACAGAGGTCAACCAAGCAGAATATAGGAAATGCAGGAGAGAACTTAAAAAGGAAATTAGAGAGGCAAAAAGAATGCATGAGAAACAATTAGCAGGTAACATTACAGGGAAAACTAAGGTATTTTACAAATATATTAAGAGTAAAAGATTGGTCAGGGTTAGTGGGATGGGGCCAATTAGGGACCAAGGAGGAAATCTTATTGTGGAGGCAAAGGGCATGGCTGATGTATTGAATGAGTGCTTTGCCTCTGTCTTCACAAGAGAAGAGGATGCAGCCAATGCTACATTATTGGAGGAGAGGGTAGAAGAAATGGATAGGATTAGTTTAAACAGAGAGGAAGTACTAAAAAGGTTGACGGCACTCAAGGTAGATAAGTCACCCAGTCCGGATGGGATGCATGCTAGGTTACTAAAGGAAGTACGGGAGCAAATAGCAGAGACTCTGACCACAATCTTTCAATCTTCCTTGGACACAGGGGTGGTGCCAGAGGACTAGAAAGTTGCTAATGTTACTCTACTGTATAAAAAGGGGCAGAAGGACAAATCTGGGAACTACAGGCCTAACTACAGGCCCACTACTGATGTCAGTCTAACATCAGTAGTGGGCAAACTTCTAGAATCTGTAATCAGGATAAGATAGATCTTCACTTAGAAAGATATAGGCTAATAAAGGACAGCCAGTATGGATTTGTTAAAGGCAAATCTTGCCTTACAAATCTAATAGAATTTTTCGATGAGGTAACGATTTAAATCACAGATTTAAAATAGTTTCAAAACGAAGCAGAGGGGAGCTGAGGAGAACCACTAAGATGCCAGGACTCGATCAACAGATCTGTAAGTGGGATTGTTCTCTTGTTGTTGCTTAGGAAGCAGAGTTCACAATGCCCTTTGACTGCTGCTTTGTGAACTGTGAACGTTTGATTGTGTGTTGTAGTTTCCATTGCCTTGCAACACATCATACATAGTGCTCACAACAAAAGCCATTACTTTTGTTTTGCACAAACCAGTCTTGCATTAATCAGCAGAGGCAGCTAAAAGGGATGTGTGGACCCAGCTCGTGTAAACGCCTTTAGCAGTTTGATTGAAATTCAGAAAATCTCAATTAGTTGATTAGCAGAGTAACAACAACAACAACAACAAAATTACATTTTTAGAGTGCCTTACACTCCGGGAGGACATCCCAAGGGGTTGGTAATAAGTAATTATCACTTCAAAAAAAGGAGTATAATCACTTCAAGGAAAATAATCATTTGGTCACCCAATCCACGACTGTTTGTGGGACACTGCTGTGCCCAATTGGCTACCGTGTTTCACCCGCAAAATGCAGTCAATTCACTTTACAGAATAATCTGTGAAGCGCTTTAAGACGTCTCAATAGCGCGATAAGACTCTATATCAAATACAAGGATGACTATTATTATAAGAATGATTGCAAAAAATAGCATTGCTAATTATTTTTTAAATTGAATTATTATTAATAATTATTATTATTAAGAGATAAAATATAAACCCACAATAATCTGATCAAGTGATTGTTTCTTTTGGTTCCTGTGCCAGAGGCCAGTCAGCTGAACCAAAGGATCCAGGAACAAGTGTACCATGCTCCACTGAACACACCCAACAGGTGAGTGACAAACATTTGTCTAGTGACAACTAAGAGCTGTGATACTGTGAAGCATCACCAATAACTCACCCCAAAAGCCACCAAAACCCTAGTCTATGAATTTGTCACCTCTCGGCTGGACTATTCCAGTGCCCTCCTCGCCGGTCTCCCCTCCGCCACCATTCATAAAATCCAGGTCATTCAGAATTCTGCCGCCCGCATTCTTACCCCTACCAAGCTCCGCTCCCCGATTAGCCCAGTCCTTGCCAGACTGCACTGGCTCCCTGTCCTGGAAAGAATTGATTTCAAAATCCTCACTCTTGTTTTCAAATCCCTCCGCTCCTCTGCACCCCCATACCTTTCTAATCTCCCTTCTCCATTGCATTCGCTCCACCAGGTCTGGCTTCCTCCTTGTCCCCCAAATCCTCCACTCCACCATCGGTGGCCGTGTCTTCAGCCACTATGCCCCAAGGCGCTGGAACTCCCTTCCTCACTCCCTTCGCCTCGCCCTCTCTCTTCCTACTTTCAGGTCTTAGCTAAAGACCTTTCTTTTCAACCCTGCTTTCGGTCACCTTCTTCCCCATCCCCCTGGGGTGGAGGGCGCTATATAAATCCAAGTTATTGTTGTTGTTGATATTGGCCTAGATTCAGGTTATTCCACAACAACAACAACAACAATAATGCCTTCTTGCACTGACACACAACATTCTTTTGCAACCTGCGAAACACACAATAATCACATTTTGCAGCAAATAATCCTATAATATAATGACAGTGCTCGCATTAGATATGGTGCCTTATCACATTGTTAAGATGTCTGAAAGTGCGTCACAGAAAATATTTGTAAAGTGTTTTCATTGCGTATTTTGTGGCAAGACGCAGCAGCCAATTGCACACAGTGTAGCGTTCCACAAACAGTCATGGATTGAATGAGTGAGTAAATTTTGGGGGAAGGAGGGAGGGATTATTACACCTGAGATGCAATCCATCAATTAACTAACAACCAGGTTCAGACTCACTGCTATGTACTCCTAGTTACAAATGGCAGGGTTATGACAAACAATATTTACTGTTATTGCCCACGTTTATAGCAATATTGCTGTATTGATAATATCCAAATCAATATCAAAGTCCGTAGTTTATCATGTGTTCAAAGGTACAGCCGCAATATGGCCAGGAGCGAATTAACAGCTTGGTTGAGCATGGATAGTGCAGCCAGTAGGAACAGCAGGAGGCCATTCAGCCCCTTGATCCTGTTCCACCATACTATATACTATGACTGATCTGTACCACAACTCCATTTACCCACCTTTGTTCCATACCCTGACCTAACAAATATCTATCCATCTCAGTCTTAACATTTTGAATTAGTAGCATTAACACATTATAAGTAGCAGTAACTGCTCTGCTCAGTGATAATAGCTGGTGTGGATTCGGAGAACCAGTTACACCTATATTCTCGTATCTATGCTGTTCCTCTGTTCTTCTTTAAAAGCTAAAGGGGTTAGGGGATATGGGGACAGGGCGGGAAAATGGAATTAGGATAGAAACCATATTATTGCCCACGATCTTATTAAATGGCGGGGCAGGCTCGAAGGGCCGAATGGCATACTCCTGTTTCTTATGTTTTTATGTTTCTCTGGGGAAAGAGCAGGTCAGTGGGACTGATTGGGTAGCTCTTTCAAAGAGCCAGCACAGGAATGATGAGTCCTAGAGAGTTCTGTAGCTCAGTGGTTAGAGCACTTGCCTTATTTACAAGCAAGAAACCTGGGTTAGTTTCCCGGCATGGCGAAACATTGGGCAAATTTCTTTACTCCACATACCTGATAATAATCCCTCAAAACAAATAATAAAATCGGTCACTTGAATCCACAATCTACGACTGTTTGTGGGACACTGCTGTGCGTAATTGACTGTTGCGTTTCACCCACATTATAATAAGTAATAATCCTAGCATTTGATATAGGTGCTTTTCACATCTTTTAGACGTCTCAAAGCATTTCACAGAATATACTATAAAGTGAATTATTGACTGTATATTTGTACAGCAACAATAACAATTACATTTTGTGTTGGGAGAATGTCCCAACATCTAACAAGAGAGTTCCAGCTGTACTGTAATCAACACATAGAATCTCTTGCTCAATCCTGCCACCTTGCCCCTCCCTCCCCATCTTCAAATCCCTCAGAAAGACTTTCCTTTTTGATCGTGATTACAGTCACCTCCCCCTTCCTCTCCCCCTAGTTCGGAGTCAGACACCGTCACTGTTAAACACTCTGGGCCACTACCCCACGTAAAGGGTGCGATATAAATATAAGTTATTGATGCTGATGTTGTAACTGAACTGAAATAATATTTTCAGCAAACATTTCTGTGATCCCAACACTTTGACACATCCTCCCGCCGTGAAATAAGCTGTATGAAATTTGTTGAATTTCTGAATGCCCCCGAAATGCTACGTCAACAGAGTAAATCCAGGTTTATTCCTGGGGTGGGAATTTCTCCCCCAATAGTTTCCCAGCGAAGTTAAGAGTGTTTAGAAATAATAATATTAACAATAATAATCCTTGCATTTGGTAAAGCACCTGATCACGTTGTTGAGAGTTTTTGAGAGCGTTTGACAGAACATACAGTAAAGTGGATTGATTGTGTCGTTGTTGTGGGTGAAATGCAGCAGCCAATTGCGGAATCTGTGGAATGTGGAAGAACAATGTACATTGCAAAGTTAGATTGATGTCCTGGTGTTTACACTCATTTTGTCTTTGAGGATTCGGGAGAAATTCCTGCAGGTTTATCTTCTGTTTGTCATGTTGCCCCCTGGACAGCCACTTCTCTCTGTCAATCTCCTGTGACAAATATTCGTTGGGTGAAGAATAAGTCTGCAGCTGGCTGTCGACTGACTGAACTGATCTTTATTTCTCAATTCCATACTAGGTGATCTATTTCCTTGACAGTCTGCAGTGTACTTGGCACCTGGATGTCTGGTCATTCGCTGGGGAGAGAGCAGGGAATGGGATTAAAGTAGAGAGCTCCAGTGTGGGGAGCGAGCACCAGCACAGACAGGATGGGGAGAGAGCAGGGTTAGAGTAGAGGGCTCCATTGGGAGAAGACAGACAGCTTGCCATGGGGATCTGAACATTACTATGGAATATTTTGAATCAAATGCAAAATGTCTCCATTAAAATGAGATACAAGAGTTCTGTCTCTTCTGTCTTCACAGAAACCTAAGGAAATCATTTGGCCATCAGCAAGATAACAAGTCAGCGTCATCCAGCCCTGAGACGGGGAATAAGCAACAAGGAAACCTTAATAACAGGCACAAGAGAGGTAACGCTCACATGGTCTTTGCTGGGTTAATAGGTGCAAAGATTGGTAATGGAGAAGAGACATCGCCATGGATATTCCTGTCATACTAAGATGTCCAGATAAAGGCTGAGCTCATTGACAAGTCTAAACTTGAAAGTTCCTCTTCAAGTGATTTATTTCCTGGTGCAGAACTAAGACTCGAGTGTGTGTGTGCGAGTCTCTGATTTCTCCTCCCCACCCGAACCCCCCTCCCCCCCCTACCACCTCCACCAACCTCTCAGCCATAAGGAAGCTATGAATTCTCTACTTCATTCAATGGTATGAAAATTGGGAGACCCCCCCACCCTTGATATGGGGTTAGAATAGAGAGCTCCAGTGGGGCTCCAGTATAGACACGATGGGGAGAGAGCGGGGAATGGGATCAGAGTAGAGAGCTCAAATGGGGGTTGCAAACACCAACACACAGTATGTTGTGTTTAAACAGTTAGAAAATTGAACTGTCAATGGATATTGATCCATTGACAGTTCATTGGTTCAGCGATCAGAAGGAGGCATGTTTCTCCTCGTGAGGATGGGGGCTTCTGTGCCTCATGTGTAGATGGTGTTGGACTCTGGAACTGCAGTTGGATCAGTGGCCAGGCCTATCCTGACCGGGGCTCTTTTGTTGTATTTGTTGACTGGATTACCTTTCCAATGTACTTTTTTGGCCGTACTCGCCCAGCGTCAAAACAAAGGCCAGTGGAGCACCAGCCAGACTTTAACTGAAGCTTCCTGTCCTGCCTGTAACAATGCACTGTAATTTTCAACCTCACTCTACCCTCTGACGCTTTCCTCTCACCAGGCTTTCTTGTTCAGCAACAATGTCCCCACGTGCTCCATATGCTGTCATTCATCCCCAGCCAACAATCAAACCAATTTCCTCTGCCTTCCACTACACCCACCCAACCCCTCTCCACTTTTATTTTCATACCTTGCAAGGTATGAGGACCCTGGTTTGATTCCCAGGCAGTTTGGGGCAAAACTTTAGGCAAGTTTACTCCGCACGTCTCTGTTTGCCTATCAGTAAGTAGGAATCCGGTTGTCAGTCAATTGGGAGAATCATATTCCGAGGGTAAAAATCCCCCCCCCCACCCCTCCCCCCCAAAAAAGGTCACCGAATCCATGGCTGTTTGTGGGACGCTGCTGTGTGCAATTGGCTGCTGCGTTTCACCCACAAAATACACAGTCAATTCACTTTATGGCATATTCCGTGAAGTGCTTTGAGACATCTCAATGGCATGAAACGGCACTGTATCAAAAGCAATCCTTATTACAGGGTCAGTCACCAATGTTGAGGTTAGTGGTGCACTGGTGGGTAGCAGTTTGAGTTTTTTTGGGAAGGAAAAAATGGTTTGTGTTGAGGTTCGATGTGCAACTTTGTTCCTAATTCAATGGGGGCTATTTTTTTTTTCTGTTCTTTCCGCAATTCAAATCAGCCTGCTTGTATTTACCGTCCGCATGGGTCACGGAACAAGCACACTTTGGTGCATTCCACAGGGAGAAAGCGCTGACTGGTTTGGGACAGCTTTAGCTGGATCTTTGTTTGACTACAGCCTGGGATTTGGCCCTATTATCACTGACATTCTGACGCTTACCAGGCATCAGCAGCTTTTTCCTGTGGGGTTTTTTCTCGAGCGTTTCAAAAATCTGCGAGTTCAGTTCTGTTCAACACAGAAGGTTGTACATTTGTCTCCCTCCCCCCAAACGCCCCCACTCATCGCCGTCAATACATTCTACCTTTTGTGCTAGGCACTATTCAAATTTTTTATTGTGTTTTAATAATGATAGTCCTTGTGTTTAACACAGTGCCTTCTCACATCGTTGAGTCGTCTCAAAGTACTTCACACGGCTACCGGTGTAATGTGGAATAACTGTATTTTGTGGGTGAAACAACAACAATTTGGATTTATATAGCGCCCTCCACGCCAAACAGTGTCTTAGAGCGCTTCATTATAACAGATCCCGGGGCCGTGCCAGGGGAAGGGGGAAAAGGGTGACCAAAATTGGAGTCGAAAAGAAAATTCTTTAGGCGCGACCTGAAAATAGGAACAGAGTGGGCCAGGAGATGGGAATGAGGAAGGGAGTTTCAGAGCCTCAGGGAGTAATGGCTGAAGACATGGTTGCCGATGGTGGAATAGAGGATTCAGGGTTACAAGGAGGAGGCCAGACTGATATTTGTGGATTGGAGCTTCAGCCTGAAGTCAAACAGAGTGCATTACACATTGCTATGTGTAAACACATAGCAATATCTTGTATATGTTAGATATGAAGACCAAGGTCCATCTAGTTCGTCTTCCCAGGGTTCGCTTGCACAATAGGTGCATGTGTACTGTATCCAGAATGTTATTTCCTGGTCAGAGTTCACTTTTGTGCAAATAGTAACAACAGTCTAGAGGATGATAATAATAATATACCTTGCATTTGATATAGTTTCTTATGTCTAAGCACTTCACAGGATATACTGTATTGACTGTATACTGTATTTTGTGGGCGACACGCAGTGACCAATTACACACAGCAGCATCCCACAAACAGTCGTAGATTAAGTAACCAATTACTGTATCAGTAAAGGGGTACATCAAATGTAAAGATTATGGTTATATATTGTAGATATATATATATGGTCCTGTACATAAAGACACCACACTCCTCATTAACGTCACTCATTTTGACAATTGGCTGCTGCATTTCACCCACAAAAATATAGTCACTACACTTTGCAGCGTATTATGTGAAGCACTAGTGAGACATCTGAAAGTTGCGACTAGGCGCAATATCAAATGCAAGGATTATTATAACTTGCTAAAGGCGGGCCGGTGTGGGTGGGCGCACAGATCAGAGAGGTTTTAGATTAGGAAGTTGCATCCTGATCAGTATTTGCATAGGGTTAAATCCTCCTCTATCATTCCTGGAAATTGAGATTGTGGCTTGCAAAACAACAATAATAATCAGAATTACAGAGTGGCTTTTGTCTAATATGCCACTAGTTACAATCAGCAGTCTGTACTGTACTGTGCAGCACCCCAACAACAAGCCAGGCCTGGGATGCAGATGGTCAGGGCTTTGAGCTCACGCTCCAATAAAGTACTAGGGGAGGGAATGGTTGTGAGTTAGAGGCTTTGGGTGGGATGTTGCACTGAACTGGATGGATGTTAAAGACCCTGTGACGCCGTTCGAAAAGAGAAGCAAGTTTCCCCTGGTGTGCTGGACAATACTTTCTGTTCTCCCCCACCCTCACCACCCCCAGCGCATTTCGCTCACAAAATACACAGTCACTGCACTTCACAGTATATACTGTGAAGCGCTTTGAGGCGTCCTGACAATGCTTTAAGGCACTATACCAAATGCAACGATTATTATTAAATCCTGTGAACTGCTCGGTGATGTCCTCCCAATGTGAAGGGTGCTGTATGAAATGCGAAGATTAATAGCATGGAGTCCTGTAGCTCAGTGGTTAGAGCACTCGTCTTGCAAGCAAGAGACCTGGGTTCAATTTCCTGCAGGACGAAATCTTGGGCACGTTTCCTTACTCCACACGCCTGATAATAAAACCTAAAAAAAATTGGTCATTTCAATCCACGAGTGTTTGTGGGACACCGCTGCATGCAATTGGCTGCCGCGTTTCACCAATAAATACATTCAATTCACTTTACAGCACATTCTGTGAAGTGCTTTGAGACGTCTAGAAGACAAGAACAGCGCTATATCAAATGCAAGGATTATTATTATTATTACAAAGGCTGTAATGCAAGAGGTGAAATGCGAGCTGGCTGCGTTTGCTTATTTCCTCACTGTTCCTTCGCACCTTTGCTCTGTCTCCTCGCCTCCTGCTGCACCTACTCATGCCTTGAGCACCCTCCCCTCCGCTTGCAAAGATCCCCTTCCGTTCCCTTCAGTCCTATCCCAACATCCAGCCTGTTCCCCCCACCCCCCACCCACTCTCCCCTTCCCGCACCGTACCACTGCTACAGTGTTTGCAGTTGAAAGGATTCTACGAAGAATCACTGGAACCCAAACAAAGCCCAATAACAGAGAAAAACAGCTATGTGTGGACTATAGCATGTTGCTGCTTCCTTCCTCACCTCTGCCTCTCCCTCTTTTCCCCCTAGCTGATGCTCCTTCGGGTCCTAACCTTGACCGCTCTGCTCTTGCTAAAAAGCGATTTACATTACAGGGCCTTTCGAACCGCAGGTCGCAGCAGAAAGGTAAAACTGTCTGGTTATTGCTGTCCATCCTTAACCACATCGCCACACCTCCCCCTCGTCTCTTTACCATCAGTATCAAAGTGTCTCGTTTTCTACGCTTCCTCCATTGGTAACTTGTGAGATTACGTTTGCCGACGTTGTCTGCATCACAATGTGTCGTACCATGTTTCTCCCTCTCCCCCGCCCCCCCCCCCCCCCCCCCACTCTGGCGGTATGTGTGGGGGTGGGGTGGGGGGAGGGGGAGCCAGTGAGTCAAAGCAACCAAACCTTGAGCAAAAGCATTCGAAGTTGATGGAGGGGAGACGAGTCGGGGCATGGTTGGGGGAATGCGAAAGGGGTCGGAATAACTCCCTGGACCAGTCTTCGCCCACAAAACACACAGTCACTCCACTTGTGTACTTGGGTAATTCTCACCCCTCCCCACCATGCTGTCACCAGTGAAGGTGTACTCTGTGTTTTTGTCTCTACTCTGTACCCAACCACTTCCTGTCTTGCCTCTCTCTCTGTCTCTCGCTGTTGCCGTGTGGTACTAACTTGCCCAGTGACTAACCAGGGCGTGCGATGGCTTTCTGTGTCCTCAGAGATACAGCCTAAGGAACCCGCTGTTGTCCGACGCTTTTCTCTCGCTTCCTCACGAGGCAAAGGTACATCTGTCACCTCGTCTGCTCGCTCGCCCGCTCGCTTGGCTTGTGTTATGCGCCCAGTTACTTTATCCAATGTGCCTCTGATCCCCTCCTCTCCCAGTCCCCGCTCCCTCAGTGTCCAACCAGCCCCATCCTTATGAAACACTCAGAGACGTCACCCTATGTAACAGCCACTGTATAATGCATGTTGATGCTCCTTGCTCCTTTCTATTCCTCTGACCTGCTAACTCCATATTGATCTAACCGGGCCTAGGTCTCCTCGTAACTCTACCCTCCCTCACCACCCTTCCCCCTTCTGATCCCAACACAGGTCGAAATCCCTGACTGTCCAGCAACGTGAAAGGCACTGTGGAAATGTAATATGTTGTTGTTGCTGTTTTCGGTTCGGCTCAGTTACAAGGACGCCCAGGAATATTGTTGGGAGAAATCCCGTCTGGATTTATTTGGTGTAACTATACAGGTATCAGCCTGTGGCTCGGTCGGTAGCTCTCCTTCGCCTCCGAGCCACAAGGTTGTGGTTTCAAATCCGTGTCTGTGCACAGTTGAGGCGCATGTGAAAGATCCCGCTGCACTGTTGGAAAAGAGAAGGGAGTTTCTCCTCTCTTCTGGTGTCCTGACCGACAATCTCCCTTCCTCCCACCAGCCCCCACTAGCCACTAAGTAAAATTGTTCAATGACTGCAAGGCTGTTTGTGGGACGTTAAGCTGTTCTCATGCCTCTCGTACAGGTTCACTCTCTGGCCTTGACGTTAAGGCCAAGCGATATGAGATAAAGAGTGACCCCACTCCGTTTGGGTTTGAAGGTACAGCTGGCTGTGGTGTGGACAAGTGCATGTTTTGTTGTTACAGTGGTGGTGGTGGTGGAGCCCCTCAAAGCTGAGCGGTGAAGAGAAATCTCTCTATCTGACAAAAAAATCACAACTGCCCCCACAACGCACCCCCAGAGATCTGGCAAGATTCTAACAAATCTGAGGAACAGGCTCAGGTTCCATTGTCATACGTCGCTTCCTCCTCCCTCCCACCCCCAGCTCATTGTCAGGCTCCATCACTGATAAAGTCTCCCACACAGATGCTGTCCCACACAGATGCCGTGTGTTGTTGGTGTTGAACGCACAAGTAATTTCCCCTCTCACTCTCCCACCCCCACCACCGCCAACAATCACTCGTCGTTGCCTCAAACCAACCGTATTCCCCTTGTGTATTCAAAGGGTTCTTCACTTGGCTTGTGTAACTCTAACACACAATCAGCTTTGCCTGTGTCTATGCCTGTGCCTTGCATGTGTGGTCAGTGTGTGTGTGCTGTCTGGTGTGTGTTGTCCTGTGTTGTGTTGTGTTATGGCTTCTTCTCCCCCGTTGCGTTGAACAAACCTCACCACCAACACCCATTGAGGCCAGTCGAGGCCAGTGAGATATCATTTGGCCGAACATCTAAATCACAAAAAGAAGATGAGATGAGAACATTTTTAAGCGGGGAATTGTTATCATGTGGATAAGCAGATTCAATAATACTTTTTGAAAGGGAGTTAGATAGGTATTTGAAAGGAAAAAATAATTTTCTGGGCTATGGGGTAAGAGCTGGTGGAGTAGGACTAGTTGGACAGCTCTTCCAAAGAGCCGGCCCAGGCACGATGGGCCGAATGGCCTCCTTCTGTGCTGTAGGATTTTGCAATCTGTCAAGGTTTACAGAACCGTGTTTTCCTGCCTCTCTTGCTCTTTCGCTTGATAAAGCCCGGCACTCCCTTCATTTAAGGGAGTAAACCCCTAACCCTAATCATAACCCCTCATTGAAATATCTGTCTGGATAGAGTCTAGAGTCTAACCAGACTCTATCCAAACAGATAGAGTCCCTCCGCTCACACAAAGTGTGCTCCAGCCACTGACAAGGATAATCTGAACACGGCTCACTGGATGTACATGATAATGAAGGAAATTAATTAGATGGGCTAGAGATTGGATCTTCCCTCTGGTGATGGTATTCCGAAAGCAAATGGTGGGAAATGGCCAAAAGTCCACAATCTCCCCTCAGCACACTGTGTCACAGCGTGCCTCGCCTCACAAGCGAGAGCACCCGGGTACGATTACCAGGAGGTTTCAGGGCAAAACCTTAGGCAAGTTTCCTTACTCCACTCGCCTCTGTCCACGCATCCAGCGGTTAAGTAGGAACCCGGTTGTTAGTCAATTGGTAGATCGCATTCCGCTAATGCAAAGATTATTATCTATTGGTTTGTGTTGAAAGGACTTAAAGATCCAGAGACATTATTTGAAAAGGGAGGGAATTTCTCTCTTCCAGTGTACTGACCGACAATCCTCTCCCCCCCACCCCCATCATACACACTACACCCACCACACACACACACACACACACGCATTCACACCCACAGACACACACAGACTGAAAAAGACCATTTGCTTCACAGCTGTTAATGGGATGTTGCTGTAAGCAAATTGGTGCTATCAAAACATCGGAAAGCCTTTCACAGGACTTAACTAATTGTAGCAGTTGCAGGATAGACTTTGAAAAAGCATAGAAAAAAGATTCCCTTCCCTACTTCAATATTTCAACGCGCCACGGGATCTTTAACAAAGCACGAAGGCACAGTGTCTAGACGTTGCGGTAAAATTTCACGTGAGACTCCCTGGCAAAATTTTTGCTGGCATGAATTCAAGGATGTCAAATTTGAGGATGATTTTTTGTTAATTTTTTTTTAATCCCAGATTTGCCACATAGTTGGAATAAATCTGTGGAAGAGGCTTGTGTTTGTCACGTGTCATCCGGTAATCTCTCATCACGCGTGGGACTGGACTGCTCAACAGCTCAGAAAATACCAGTGAGCGTAGCGTGTGTCAGGCTCATAGTGGCTTCACATAACATTTTTCTTCTGTGTGGGGAGAGAATGGGCGTCTGACGTCTGTGGAAACCCATCACCGTGCTTTGGTTTTTGGACTCTATCACCATCCAAACCAAACTGAGTGTTTGACTGAGCCTACCCACCTACAATTAGAAATCCCAGAAATATTCATTCGGTCCAAATTGCACACACCCCACCCTGAGCGACACATACAGTTTACCCAATTCTGGAAGCACAGGTTTTGCCCATAAATTCCAGACAATTCGCTTTATCGTAATATCCTGTGATGTCTCTTTGAGACGTCTCAACCACATGAGAAGGCGCTTAAAAAAAATAATGATTTGGTCATTCAATCCACGACTGTTTGTGGGACACCGCTGTGCGCAATTGGCTGTATATTCCGTGAAGCGCTTTGAGATGTCTCAACGACGTGATGAGTTGCTATATCAAATGCAAGGATTATAATAATTATTATTATATACTGGGAGTGTGAGTTGCCTCGCCACTAGCTAGGATTGGGAGTCTCACTGGCTAATTCTGGTGTTAAAAGCAAACACACACGTCATAGCTGTTGTCCCCCTCCCATCAAACAAAAATGCTTGCCAACTGATGCAAGTTTGTTATTTAACAAGTAACTGGATAGGCTGAATAGCTTGAAACCGCACACTGAGATACAATTGAAGGTGCGTGCACTCTCTTTTCTTGTGTGACCTCACATTCAGGTTTTACCTTCCATTATTTGGCAACTCATCCCCCACAAACACACTTACAGACACCTTGCTCCCAACACACACAACACACTCACTCACACAACTCCCCCAACACTCACACACACACAAACAAACACACACACACAATTATCTCCCCACCGTAAACACATACAAACATGCACACATACACACATCTACCTCCCCTCTTGCAAACATACACACCTTCCCTCCCAAACAAACGCACTAACATACAAATACACACTCCTCTCCCACACACACTTCCATCTGCCAACAATAACCTGTTTCTTTCTCGACAGATTCGATGCCAGATCTATCCCTGGCTCCAAACAAGCAGCAATGTTCGACCAGCCACATCACCAGGTCCGCCTCCCAGACAGGTAACCATAGCTTGCAGGTGGAACAACTCTCTCACTCCACCCACACTCCACCCCACCCCCCCACAGCCCCCCCAGTCTCTGGTTGGGTGAAGCCCGATGGTGGTAGAATGCGGACTGCAGTTCTTCATATTCTCAGGCTTCAATATGATTGCCTTAATCGGTAGATTCCCATGGTGTAGTGGTTAGCGCGCTCGCCTCGCAAGCGACAGGATCCGGGTTCGATTCCCAGGCAGAGCCAAACCTTCGCCAAGTTTGCTTACCCCACACGCACCCCTGTTTATCTAGCAGTAACTATGATCTCGCTTGTTAAATGATTAGCAGATCAGTTTCCAGGGGTAATAATAAAAAAAGTCAGACTCAATCCACGACTGTTTTGGGGGCAATGTTGTACGCAAATTGGCTGCAACGTTTCGCCCACATAATATACACACTGCAGTTTACGATATATTCTGTTGAAGCGCTTTGAGACGTCTCAACGATGTGATGAGGCGCCAAACAATAATAATTTCAAATGCAAGGACCCCCCACAACAGTGTCAACACTTTCAATCTCATTAAAACCCGTGAAAAGCACCACTTGTTCAGTTCCCCTAAAAGAAAGCAGAATGGGGCTGGGTGGTGGGAGAGTCCGCACAGGCTGGCACAGTGAGCCGAATGACCTCTTCTCGCTCCGTTAATCTCTGCGGGTTCATTCCTGAGCAGTCACAGCCGTCCGTTTAACAGCACAACATCTCCATCTGCTGATAGGTCAAATGTTTTGCACATGTTTCACATGGATGTGAGAAGATCTTTCAATGCTACTTCAGAGATAGAGGTGGAGTGGGCGGGGATGGGGGGGAGGGGGAGGGTGGGGGAGTGGGGGAAGAGAGGAGGTCTCTCTGTGTCCCAGCCAATTTGCACACAGCCACGTCCCGCACACAGCCATGAATTGAATGACTAATTACATCAGCTGCCAGGACACACATAGAGAGAATTTCCCTGTCTTATCAGATATCGCCCTTTCAGGCCCAATGGAAGAAGGCGCAGAGGTGGAGCTCAGTTTAACATCCGGTCCGAAACATACACCCCCCCACTTCCCCACCCCCCGACAATGCAGAACTCCCCCCTCCTCATGCCCCACCTCCACACGCACAGCACTGCATTGGAGCTGTTGCATGCTCCCTTAAATCCTTGCAATTCTAACAGAGCATCAGGCTAGACTATGATTTTAAAGTCCCTGATGTGCATGGGATGGGTGGGGTGGGGGGCTTGAACTCAAAGCCTTCTGATCTTGAGGTGAGAGTGCTACTAAAGGAAGCTGGGCTGATACTGGAAGGAGAGCCTCACCTGTGTGACCTGCTAATTCTATATCAAGCTGTCCACTCCCACCTGCTCCAAGTCCCACGCCCAGCTCACCCTACCGTTGGAGGTTGGGCCTTCAGCCTCTGCCACCAGACTTGGAACTCCATGCCACAGTCCTTTGGGCTCACTCCCTCACTCCCTCCCTTCAAGAGCCTGTTCTTCGACCACCCCTTCCGCCACCCTCCTATCCCTACCCTCTCTTCCCGTGATCCCAAACACCCCACCCCTACCCCCACCCGCTCGGGTCCAAATTCCTGACTGTTCAGTGCCAATGTGAAAGGCGCTATACACATGTCATTTTGTATTGTGCAGTATATTGTACAGGTCTAATGGAACCAATGTTTCTGATTCCTGTCACTGCAGGTTGGTCCAGTAAACCCATGCCATCCATGGACACGTGTGAGGATTTTGATGCCATCCCTTCAAGTACAGAGGAACTCTCCAACTCCTCCGACATGGAGGAGGAAACATCTGTCAAAAGCGTGAGTCAGGTCACGAGATTCACAGCAAAGACAGAGGACATTCAACCCAACAGGGCTGTTCTGGCCCTCTCTCAGTACTCTTCTCCCTCTCCTATGCCATACGCATCCCTCACACTCACGCACGCGCACACACAATACAATATTACACAGTGCCTTTCACATTGGGAGGATGTCCCAAGGCGCTGGACAGTCAGAAATGTGGAACTGACAGATTGGGGTGGGGTGGGAGGGTAGGGGGAATAGTTGGGATAAGGGGGGGGCGGTTGAAGAGACATGACTTGAAGGAGGCTAGGGACACACAGGCACCTTTTTTTCCCCCATATTCTTTAAAAAATATATTATATACTCGAAAAGACTCCCTCTTTCCCTGCCCAGATCAATCAGACAGTCACTCTGTGGCTGTTTGCAGGATATCACTGTGCGCATGAGTAGCAAAAAAAACAGTCACTACACTCTTACAGTAAATTCCCACGAAGCATTTTGAGTCATCCTCGCAAATCAAAAAGCTCTGTATCAAACACATACTTATTATTACCATGGGAAAACTTGCCAGAGAGTGATATCCATGGAAGTTATGTGGATTTAGTTGGTTGGACTCCAGCAATTACCCCAACACATACTCTAGGCTCCCCCCAAGCCTTGCCAATCTGTCCCTGATACTTTCCAGAGTCCTGTAGCTCATGGTTAGAGCACTCGCTTTACAAGCAAGAGACCCAGGTTCAAATCCAGGCAGGTCAGGGCGAAACCTTGGGCAAGTTTGCTTACTCGATACACCTCATAATAATGTTGCTGTTAATGGATGAGAGTGTGAGGCACGGTCATTTTCTTCCAGACGCCACGTCTGTTCCGAGCGGAAACTGCTTACGAGGCCAAATGTTGTGAGGAGCTGACGGTGCAGGCCGGGGAGGTGCTAGAGGTGCAACAGGAGGCCGGTGAGGGACTCTGGTGAGTTTGGTGGAGTTGAGTCACCGCAGCCTATCGGTGACTGACGGAATCGCTCACTCGCTCGGTGCCCATTGACATCAAGGTGATATCGGCCGCCCGCGTTGACCCGTATAGCAAGCGGTCAGCAAACTATGCTGCCAAACGCTTCCCGACGTTGAGAACTCGCCTCACAAGCAAATGACCTGGATTTTATTCCCAACAGGGAAAAATGTTGGGCACGTTTCCTTACTCCCAACCCTTCTGTTTACTCTCATCCACGCCTTTATCACTTCCAGGCTCGACTATGGGAACTCCCCCCTGCTTGGGTCCCGACCTGACTGTTCAGTGCTTTGGGACGTCCTCCCGATATGAAAGGCGCTATATAAGTACAATTTTGTTGTTGTTGTTACCCAGTGGTATGTAGGACCCAGGTTATTAATCGATTGGCGGATCACTTTTCTGGGGATAATAATTTTTTTTAAAAATGATTTGGTCACTCTGTGGCTCTCACTCAATAAACGCCTGTTTGTGGGACACTGCTGTGCTCCATTGGCTGCCTTGTTTCATCCAGAAACTTTCAGAATGCAAGGATTATTATGATTATTATAGTGCCTTATTGTTGTGTTGAGACGCCTCAAAGCGCTTCGCAGAATATACTATAAGGTGTATTTGGTGGGAGAAACATGACAGCCTATTGCACACAGCAATGTTGGTGGGGGAAAAACGAGGGGTTGGGAGGTGGGGGAGGTGGGGATATTATTATTTCCCCCAAAGAGAGGGATCCACCAATGGACTAACAACCAGGTTCCTACTTACTGCAAGGTAAACAGAGGGGTGTGCAGTAAGGAAACTTGCCTAAGGTTTCACCCTGCCTGGGAAACGAACCCAGATCCTCTTGCATTCAAAGCGAGTGCTCTAACCACTATACCACTCCACAACTGTTGTCATGTGAAAGACACTTCTCTTTGATTGATGTTTTCTGTTTGTTTGTGTGTGTGTCAATCAGGCAAGTGAGGAGCCTGGTTTCGTATAAGGTTGGATGGGTTCCGTTCAGCCTCCTGCTGCCAGTCACCTCTGAGAGCAAGCCAATCCACAAAGAAAACAGTTCGGGTAAGAACCCAGAGGAGAAAAATACAACAACAACTTACATTTACACCACGCCCTTCATGCAGGGTAGCGTCACTGAGAGTGGAGGAGCGTGACTCCAAGCTGGGGTGGGGTGAGGGGGTGTGGGGAGGTCGAAGAGATGGGTCTTCCCTAAGACGTGAGATGGGAGCGAGGCGGAGGGATTGAGGTAGAGAGTTCCTGAGTTTCAGGGTGGGCTGGCTGAAAGCTGATGGTTGAATAAGGGCACGAGGGATAACAAAGTGCTGGTGCAAGTCAAGCATAGGTGACGGATGTTGAGAGTGGGGATGAGCAGGTCGGGGAGGTAGGGAGGAACACGACTATGGAGGACTTTAAACGTGAAGACGAGGAATTTAAACTGGATCCTCCGTGGGGGGGATGAGAGCCAGTGAAGTCGGGCGAGGGTAGGGGGTGATGGGAGAGGGTGGGGGTGACAGATGGGGGTGACGGGCGAGGGTAGGGGTGATGGGCGAGGATGGGGATGATGGGCGAGGGTGGGGGGTGACGGGCAAGGATGGGGATGATGGGCGAGGGTGGGGGGTGATGGGCGAGGGTGGGGGAGGGTGACGGGCGAGGGTGGGGAGGGTGATGGAGGAGGGTGGTGGTTGATTGGCTCAGGGTAGGGAGGGTGGCCATTATTTGTAACAGTGAGAGGAGCTGGAGGCTGACCGGGGTCCACGTTTCATTGCAGATTTCTACAGTGACATGTGCACAGCAGCGCTGGCTGGCACTGAGAGCGAGACACCGGGATTTGTGACCAGTTTCTCACCGGAGACGAGGGCTGAGAGCTGAGTGGGACGTCCTACTTTCCACCCCCCCCCCCCCTCCAATTCCCTCTCCCATTCCGCCCAAGCTTCCCGGCCTTTTCGTCAGGACTCCCACCATCAGAAGGGCGGAGATGTTAGCTCCTTGGCAACCCTTCAGACCAGCTCAGAATATTACACAGAATGACCGGAGGAAATGACCTATACACAGTGGGGTGTTAAATGAAGCTTCCCCCAAGTCTGTGCCCTGTTCAGGCGGACGTTGAAGATCTTGTGGCACTATCACGAATAAGTGAAGGCAGTTTCTCTCTCCCAGTGCCCTGGCTGACAATCTTTCCCCCATCCCCAGATAATACAGATAAAATTTGGCCTTTCGTTCCATGGCTATTTGCTGATTGCTATATGCGCACATTTTCTGCCACATTCTGCCTGCAACATACACAGTCACTATAAGAATGTAAGAACTTGCTGCCGAAAGAAGACCTAAGGTCCATCCGATTTGCCTTAGGCTTCCACCATCCTGGCAGTCACTTGTCGTGTCCCCAACTATATACTGTATCTCCAGATATTATTTTCTAGCAGAAATCTATGTCAGTTGTTCTTGAAACAAACAACATTTTCTGCGTACACCATTTCCCTAAGGAGTGATGTTCCATAAGTTTACCACTCGCTCACTGGAGCAGTGTCTTTCCAGATTTGTTCTGAATATTCCCCCCCTTCAATCGCGGGCCATGTCCCCTGCTTATCATGGTAATGACTTCCCAGTAAAACTGCTCCACAGTTCTTTCAGACTATCGTGCGCCATATGAAATGCGCAGATTATTAATATATTGGTATTATTGTTACTATTATTATTATTATATAAAAATAATGGGTGATGTGTCTTGATCCTGCAAAGAGATGTTCTCAGTACTGTTGGCGTTCTCTGAGCCACACTTTGGAATGTATCAGATAGTTATTTGGTTCTGACTTTACGCAGATATTAAATATATTAACCCTCTTTTCCTCCCTCCCACAACTGTTATTTAACCACGGAAGATGAAGGCTTTATTCCTAGACATTTCACACCAACAGAACAACAACAACTTGCATTTATATTTATATTACAAGGATTATTATCATTATATGGTGCCCCTCACACAGAGTAGAGGCTTTGACAATGGCGGGACACAACGCCAAGAGGGCAATTCACAGTAGACACAGTGGCAGAAGGTGACAGAAGTCTTCAGGTGCTATCTGAAGATGAGGAAGGAGGGGCCAAGGCAGAGGGATTGAGGGAGAGTGCCCCAGAGTTTCGGGTTGTAGTGGATGAAAGCGCGGCTGCCGATGGTGTGATGGAGAGCACTGGGGACATGCTGGAGCCAGTTGAGCAGAGGCGGAGAGGTAGATGAAGGGATTTGAAGATGAGTGTGAGGATCTTCAGATCAATCCGGTCAGTGGTAGGTAGTCCGTGGAGCCTGGCAACAACTGGTGTGATGGGATGGTGGAGTTTGGTGTGGGTGTGTATATGGGTAGCAGAGTTTGGGATTAAATGTAACCCAAAGACCACTAAAGACACACGCGCACAACAACAACAAAAAAAATATTACACTTGTATAGCGCCTTTCACATCAACAACATAAACAGCTTTCAACTTCTTCAACAGTTTGTTCTTTGGTTCTGAGACAGACACTGTGTGGAAGAGAGAGAGAAAGAGGCATGAAGATAGCCAGACTGACGTGAAGAAGAAACTCTTGCCTGAAAGCCAAGCCTGGTGTCTGATCCTGTGCAATTATCCCATTTTGTAAATAACACTAAGGATATTGACACTTCGCATGCACATACACATACAGACACACACATACACAAACACACATTTCACACCACACTTTATATTACACGTCCCATGCACACACATACACTTACTTTACTCATACTTCACATTTATAATAAATAATAACAATCTTTGCATTTGATATAGTGCTTTTCACATATTATCGACGTCTCAAAGCGCTTCACAGAATATACATTACTGTAAAGTGAATTGACTGTATATTTGTGGGCGTAATGCGGCAGCCAATTGAGCACAGCAGTGTCCCACAAACAGTAGTGGATTGAAATGACCAATTTTATTATTGTGGGGTTTTTTTGGACAGATTATTATTAGGCGTGTGGAGTAAGGAAACTTTGCCCAAGGTTTCGCCCTGACCTGCCTGGATTCCAACAAAGGCCTCTAGCTTGTAAGGCGGGTGCTCTAACCACCGAACTACAGGAGCTCCACATACTCATACCAACACATACACACACGCGACCAAAACCTTTGGAAATCTGTGAGATGACCAAATCTCTGGGAACACAACAGAGCACAACAGAAGAAACAAGGTTTATAAAAAGAGACTAATAAACCCACTTTGTGATGGTGGTGACTGCCAAGGATATCACGCTCCTTGTGCTGTCTGTCAAATGCGAGGATTGTAAACCTGACTTGACTTGTGTAAATATTGTCACAAACAGTGACCACTTAGACATTCACATTTACATTTCAGCTTGACACTTTACCAGTTGTTGTGCGTCTGATGAGCCTTGTTCAGCTGTGATCCTGTTATGACACTCCGTCATCTCCTGTTACCTGACACAATGTGAAGATGCCTCACTCAGCACTGAATACAAATAACCGGGTGACACTCTCACACCTTCATTAACAAAAACAACAACTTGGATTTATATAGCGCCCTCAGCGTCTCAGAGCGCTTCCCAATAACGGATCCCACGGCCGAGCCAGGGGGTGGAGGAAAAAGGTGACTAAAAGCGCAGTCAAAAAGAAGGTCTTTAGCCGAGACCTAATAGTAGGAAGAGAGAGGACGAGGCGATGAGAGTGAGGAGGGGATTTCCAGTGCCTTTTCCTTTTCAAGGAAACTTGCCCAAGGTTTCGCCCTGACCTGCCTGGATTCGAACACAGGTCTCAAACTTGTAAGGAAAGTTCTCTAACCATTGAGCTGCAGGATTCCATTAAGACATCACAACATCTCAAAGCGCCTCCACACCTCCCCATAACTGTAGTGAAATCCCTTCACTCTGGCACATCCCTATCTCCTCACTCCCCAATCCACCACCCGATCAGCGCCTCTGCTCGGCTGGCACCAGCTTCCCGCTCGTCTCTCGCACCCTCCGCCCCACTATCTGTGGTTGCGCTTTCAGCCACTGCATCCTGAAGCTCTGGAACACTCCCCCTCTCCCTTCTTCAAGTCCCACCTGAAAGCCTTGCACTTTGACCCTGCTAACGACCCAGGCTCAGAGTCGGGCTCTGCCATTGTAAAGCACGCTGAGAAGCTACCCCGCGTGGAGGGCGTGATAGAAGTGCAATCTGCTGTTTGTGGAGTGAGTGCTGTAGCTCAGTGGTTAGAGCACTCGCCTCGCAAGCGAGAGACCTGGGTTCGATTCCCGGCCAGGGCGAAACCTTGGGCAAGTTTCCTTACTCCACAAACCAGGTAATAATCCCTCAAGAAAATAAACAATAATAAATTGGTCATATTAATCCACGACTGTTTGTGGGTACTCCGCTGTGCACAATTGGCTGTCACATTTCATCCCCCACATATATACAGTCAATTCACATTACAGTATACTCTGTGAAGCGCTTTGAGACGTCTAGAAGACGTGATAAGGCGCTATGTCAACTGCAAGGATTATTATTAGTTATTATTCTGTGAAGCGCTTTAGTCCTGTAGAAGACATGAAAAGCACTATATCGTATGCAAGGATTATTATTGTAGTGACTGTGTTGGCAGGTGAGGGCTGGAGTAACATTGCCTAGGGCTAAAGTTGAAGCCCATTTATGAGCTGAAGGTTTTTAATGTTTGGAGAAGAGAAGAGAATGGTGGGTATCTAGTCCAGGGTCTTAATCTGACTCTACCTCCTGACAGGTGTATACCGTAAGTGCCAGGGTTTGTGTGCAGGAAACAGCTGCAAGACATTGAATGCAGTTTGAGCGTTGGGAGTTCCTTCACTTCAATGCGTTGTGTGTTTCCTTGTCTCTCTCTGTTTCTGTCAGTCTGTCTCTCTGTCCTCCCTTCGACTCGTGACTTCAATATATTTGTTTGCAAGTTGTCATTTTTGCTGCTGCGTCAACAATACTTTATAAGAGAGACAGAGCGAGAGAGAGAGAGACACAGATCAGGCAGTCATGAAGTCTCAGACATTGCCTGTTGCTGTCTTGCTGTTGGGTAAGTAGTTTGAGCAGTGGTTTCTGTAATGTGACTGGTTTCCATGTTACTGTTTTTTTTCTAAAACCTTTTAACTTTCAGTTGTAACTTCCTGTTACTCTTTTTAATTTTTCCGTAGTAGAATTCCAGTATTACCTGTCTTCAATTTTGTTTTCTCTCTACATGCATATACTGTATACTACATATACACACACACATACGTATCATTTCTGAAACCTGCTTTTATTGATACCGGTATATAGGATTTAAAAAATAATATATACTTTTTTCACACACGCACATAGAGTGAGAACTGTGCTGTACAGAAGTTAGTGAACCATTGCACTCTGAAGCTTCACTGCTTCTGTGTGTTAAATTTCACATCAATTTCCTTGTTGGATTCATCTTAGTGTCACTCTCCTTTGATTTTATTTTGGGGGGAGGCGGTGGAGAGAGGAATTGTTTGGAAATGAATCCGATATCTGGTTAGTAAAGGTATCTCCACGTGAAATGTTACCAATCTATTTCAGAAATAGATTTATTTCTGTGATCGCTCACTGGCTGGTCTATTCAGCTACTATTAAACTCTGGCTCTGATGAAGTTACTAACTGGTTAACTACCGGTAGTTAATGAACTAGTTAGTAACTGGATTGTCAACACAGAAAAAAAGGATTTGCCTTTGTTTGTTCCCCGCACAATTAAATGAACAGCCTGTGAAACTTTATTTAACTTTGAGTGTTAAAGTACTGTATTGTTTTCCTATTGTATTGGTCTATTTTAGCAAAACTAAATTTGTTTCTGTGCCTTTTTTAACTGGGGCTGGAGTCTCAATGGTCATCGCTTGTGGGATCAAGTGTCACTTGATCCCACAAGCGATGACCATTGCGATGTGGGATTCTGGTACTTTATTTTTGTTTGGTAAATTGTATTAATATAGCACCTTTCACATCGGGAGGACACCCAAAGGCGCTGGACAATTTGGGGGTGGGGGAGGTTGGGATCGGGAGGGCAAGGAGAGTGGGGAGAGGAGGGTGACCGAAGGCAAGGTCGAAGACGAGGGTTGTGAGACATCCCTTCAAGAAGGCAAGGGAGAGAGCGAGACGGAGGGACTGTTGGAGGAAATTGCAAACGGTGGGAGCAGAGAGATTGGAGCAGGCTAGAATATGTTCCGAACTCACTGGAAACTTCTTGTCTCGCAACTTTTTGCACCATCTGTACAGCGTGTCCACAAAGTCCCCCTTTTTTCATGTAAAAGGTGATTGTTAGGTCAGGGTATCAAAGGATAAAAAGCAAAGGAAGGTAATTGGGATACCATCTAATAAATGGCCGAACAACCTCGAGGGGCTGAATGGTTAATCCTGTTCTTATATTTCTATGGAGTGAAGAGAAAGTTACTATAATAATAGTAATCCTTGTATTTGATATTGCCTTATCATGTCTTCGAGACATCTCAAAATGCTTCACAGAATATACTGTAAAGTGAATTGACTATATTTTGCGTACAAACAGTTATGACCAAATATATATTTTTAAGGAATTATTACCCCCATGAGGCGATCTGCCAATCAACTAACGATCGACTTACAGAGTCAAACAGAGGCTTGTAGAGTAAGAAAACTCAGCCAATATTTTGTCCTGCCAGGAATCAAACCCAATCTCTCGCTTGTGAGGCGAGTTCTCTGATATCAGATATTATTACACTTGACTTGCAACAGAAAATAAAAATTCACTTTAAGAAAAATAATAATGGGGAGGGAGAGAGAGGACTTTGTGACACACTGTAGATTGGGTGACACATTTTCTAAGCTTCTCTGCAATCCCAGGGGGCACGCATTATTTTTGAATAACTGGAATGATTGTGCAAACATTGAGTTTTGTGGTTGCACCAGCTTCCTGCATATTGTGGTCCAAGTACTTTCCTTGCTTATTTTTTTCTCTCTCAAATGATTTTGGACAAATGTCAGAGTTTACAGAGCAAGGAGACTCTTTCAACTTGTAGTGTCTGTGCCGGTGCTCGCTCACATCCCCCACGGGAGCTCCTCACAGACATTTGGTGTTAATTTAAATTCCATTTTGTTCAGTCAGTGTGTGATGTGAGCGGGAACCCATCTCCGTGCTTAAGAGTATCCGAACCAAACTGAGACTCCCACACATCCCACCTACACTTGGAAATTCCAGAGATAGATTGATGGAATGTGTAATTTTGTTGTTGTTGTGGACTCCATGCCTGGAGGGACATCCTGCTTATCTAAATCCGGAGAGTTTTGGGGGCAGGTTGGCAAGAGCCAAGGCTTGGGGACCCCAGTGTGTTTTGGGAGAACTGCTGGAGTCTAACCAGCTAACATCACATAGGTTGTTATTGCTACTGACAGGTTTTCCTGCCGTTTGTTCAGCTGGGAACACCCTACCTTTCGGAGTGTTTGGCTTGCAGGATTAACTGGAGCTGAGTGGGATGACTCCCTGTACTGGTCTGCCCTTCCAGGTCGTGCGATGGGCTATGTTGTCATTAGTGCCCTGGAATATTGCAGTCTCGCCTGGTTCAGGAACTGGACATTGGGAATGATACAGGGTTGGCTAGATTCCAATATTCCATTGCCAATTGTGGCACCTCGGCTGAGCCAGTTCAGCTCCAAAGAGAACCCGCTTACCTCTTCCCAACACTTCCTGCTTTAACCCTCGGCCCAAGAAACCTGTTCCACTAATTCACTATTCACTCATTGAAATAGTGTTTGCGTAAATTTGTTCAGAATTTACCCCCCTTCAATTGCAGGCTCTGTGCTCTGGTTCTACTATTCTGGACAAGTTGAAACAGCCTGTCATGAGCTATATTGTCTTACCCCTTTTAGAATCTGAAAGACAGCTATTATTACTACTGTGTTATTATTAGAGATCGCCTCGTGTCTTGTGTTTTCTGGGTGCACATGTCTGACGAGGTGCTATATGATATTCAAGGATTATTATGATTATTATTTTTCCATTTTCAGGTTTTTTCACAAACTCTGCTCTCGTCACAAATGTTGAGGGTGTAAAAACTCTACCGGCCAATCAGACGTCTCCCACACCTCCGGCCAATCAGACATCTCCCACACCTCCGGCCAATCGGACGTCTACCACTCCAGCTACTTCAGCCAATCAAACGACAAACTTGACGACGGTCCTCACGCCAACTCCTGTTGCTCCGACCTTGTCGCCCACACCGTCCAGGCCTGAAACTGGCCACTACAACGTCTCCAAAGATGCTGCTCCCTGCATTTTGGTGCAGCTCGGAGTCCAGCTCGTCATCAAAGGGAAAACAGAGGTACTGGTCAAATAGCGTCCATGTTGCCAAACGAATGCAAGTCTTGTTGCACTCTAACGCAGCTCTGGTGTGGAGGGTGGGTGTGTCGCATTGTTGGAGTTAGCGTCTTTCGGATGAGATTTTGAATCTCGTGTCCCATCTGCCTGTTCAGGTGGACGTTAAAGGCACCATGGCGCTAATCGAAGAGAGGAGGGAATTCTTTCTCTTTCCCCCCCCTCCCAATGCCTTGGGACGTCCTCCCAATGTGAAAGGCACAGAAAGCCCTTGTTGCCCTGCCTGACAATTCCCCCACAAATAAAATTTGTCACCCACTTCATAACTGTTTTGTGGGACATTGCTGTGTGCAAATCAGCTGGCTCTGGCCTGCTCCATGTCTCTCACCCAACCCGCACTACCATCGGCGGCTGGTGTCTAATGACGTGATGAGGCGCTATATCAAATGCAAGGATTGTGAAGTCCTGTAGCCCAGTAGTGAGAGAGCTTGCCTCTTACGCAAGGGACCTGGGTGTGATTACCACCAAGGAGAAACGTTAGGCAAGTTTCCTTACTCTGCCTCTGTTTAACTCAGCAGTAAATAGGAACCCAGTTGATAGTCAATCAACGGATTGCTTTTGCATAGGGTAATCCTTCAAAAACAATTGCCATTTCAACCTAATACTGCGTGTGGGATGCTGCTGTGCGCAACTGGCTGCACAGTCAATTTGCTTTATAGTACATCACTTTACAGTATATTCTGTGAAGCGCTTTGAGACATCTTGAGGAAGGTGCTATATCGAATGCACTTATTATTATTTTAGATAAAGTTTCCGTGCTTGTATTTGCACAGAATCTGTTCTTCAACGTTCCTCCGAGAAGCACAGAGGTGGCAGGCCAGTGCGGGCCGCACCTCTCCTGGATTACACTGAAGTTCAGCGGTGGATTCGTAAACTTCACTTTTGTGAAGGTAAGTTCATGGGAAGGGCATTGGCCCATTTGTAGTTTCAACACCACCACAGTTTCGCAAGCCGGTTTGGATTTCTGGTCAGGGCAAAACCTTAAGCGAGTTTCCTTACTCCACACACCGCTGTTTACCCAACAGTAAGTAGGAACCTATTTTTTTGTCAATTATTGGATTGCTTTCCCCGAGGGGATAATAATTTTGTCACGACGCTGCTGTTTGTAATTAGCTGCCGCATTTCGCCAACAAAATGTACAGTCAATCCACTTCACGGTATATTCTGTAACGTACTTTGCGGCATCTCAAAGTTCACAAATGGCCAACTTTCTCACCATTAGTCATGTATTTAATGCCTCTTTGTTTTGCTGGCAGGATGGAGGCCAGTATTACGTCAGTGGGATAGCTGCTGCCCTGCGTTCCAAAGGTACAATTCAAGTTGCAAGTTTCGCTAGTATCCTGGCACTCACTCTACCCAGCTCTTCTTTAAAATTGTATTCCTGCCTACAAATCCTGACGTCGTTGGTTGGCTGTGGGGGGTCAAATCGTGTCTTTTGATCCTCAATGGATACCTGAGCACTGGCCCATTTGTAGTTTCAACACCACTACAGTTCTGATTGGCTGCCTTGCTAAAATATACAATCAACAACAACAAATTACATTTATAGAGCGCCTTTCACGAATTTACAGTATATTCTGTGAAGCGCTTTGAGACGTCTCGAGGGTGTGATATGGCGTTATATGAAATGCAAGGATAATTATTATTATTACCATGCATTGGTTAAATGGGTGGATCAGTCTGGCAATCCCTACTTCCAACCTGCTCCTTTGTCTTCCTCTTTTCCCTCCAGATGGTGACAACGCAGGCAGAGCGGCGGGTCTGAAGCTGTTTGAGGCAAGTGTTGGCCACTCCTACAGATGTCAGAGTGAGCAGGTGGTCTCTCTGCCGGGGAGTCTGCTGCAGATACGCACCGTCCGTACTTGGCTCCAAGCTTTCAACATCAAGGATGGAAAGTTTGGCTCAGGTGAGGATGGCTTTTGATCTGATTGGGTTTTGTGGGGGATGTGAGGAGGATGGGGGTGGGGGGGATGGAGTGAGGAACGTTGTGGGGGCCTGAGGGAATGTGGCGGGCGATGTGATTGACTCCTTGCTTTAGTTGCAAAGAACAATATGACTTGGAAACAGGCCAGGCCGCTCAACTCAACTAATCTGTGCCAATGTTTATGCACCAAACAAGCCCCCTCTCACCGTTTTCTTACTCGCTATCACTCTTTTTTTCTCTCTCTCTCTCTCTCTTCTGCCTTTTACATGCGTCAAATCTTGAAGCAGGAGTAACTTGGCTGCCCTTTGAGTGCAGGAATCCCTCCTACTTTAACCTGCACTAAGGACGGAACTTGAGTGCGTGTCCTACCCATTGATTCAGAAGCCCGAGGACAGACAGACTGAGGGCAGTGTTTACAGAGCTTTCTCTGAGTTTCTCTCTAACTCAGATCCTGTTAACCCCCAAAAGCCTCAACAGATAGGGTGCTCCTAGCTAGACAAGCTGCGTAAAAGCTTGCTATACATTACCATCAAAGGCAAACTATGTGGTTTTAGCTGATTAGTCTCCAACAGTTCCCCCAACATACACTTGACTCTTGGCACCTAATACTCTCCAGAATTAAGTAAGTAGTGTGTGTTCCACCAGGGAGTGAGAGAGAGAGAGAGTGCATTCCATTCCAACAATCTACCTCTGGAATTTCCATGTATGTGTGTCTAAACTAATATGTGTGTACATTAATCCTGTGCACATCTCAGGATGGTTATGTATTATTAACTGGTTTCTACTGTAGCTTCAATGTCTGGCCAGGACCCAGTAAAGTGGTTTACATTTATCCATCCTCTTCTGTACTTGAGTCTTGCGGATATTGATGAGGTAATATTACCCTTGGAAAGCGATCTGCCAATCGACTAACCACTGGGTTCCCACTTGCTGCTAGACAAAAGGAGACGTGTAGAGTAAGGAAACTTGCCTAAAGTTTTGGCCCGCCCAGGAATCAAACCCCTCGCTTGCGAGACGAGCACTAACTATTGCCCTACAGGACACCACTACACTTTTGCCCATAAAATAGTCAATCCGATTTGCAACATATTCTGTGAAGTGCTTTGAGACATCTCAATAGTACTACTGTACAACAAATTGTATTTGTGATACAATTCCCTTACGCAGGGAAAAGCATCTGAGAGTTCACGGTGATGGGGCGCTTTAGCAAATGCGAGGATTCTTATTCATTAAGAGGTTTGTTATGAATGGATCCCTCCCAACCCCACCCCCCTCACCCTCTGACCTCTGGCTCTGCTCGTAGCTGTGGAAGATTGCTATGCAGATGATGATGGACAAGCCATCCCGATATTGGTGGGAATTATCATGGGAGCGTTGGTTCTCTCCGTACTGATCGCACATGTGGTCACCAAAGGAGGAAGGAACGAACGATATCGATCCATTTGAATTGATCAGGAAAGCAGAGACTTAATGAAAAGTGTGTGCGGGGGGAGGAGTGGGAGGAAGAGAGAGCTCCTCTATATTTTAGTCCTAAATAGCTCTAATTTAGGTTTGAGTTGAGGAATTCACCCTTGATGTTGACTGTTTTCAGTGTTGATACCAACTGTTCCCAATGTCTTTTCTTTATACTGTAGCAAGTTTATTGGTCCCCAAACCTCACATTGGTTCAAATCAGTTCAAAGTTCTTTTTGGCTTTTTTTTTCCCAATTCCAATTCACAGCCAGCAAGATCTTTTGTTTTCACGAAAATTGGAAGGTGTTGAGGAAACTGTTCATTTAAATCTTAGTTTGGAAGTTTAATTTTTGTTTGTTTTTCATCGCAATAGAAGCAGCTTCCAAATCCAGACTGCTCTTTGGTATTTTCCACAATCATGTGTAATGTTTAACTGGAGACCAAACAGTACAGGTTCAAACTAGGTGGAATTTCTGGCTCTGTTGCACATGCTTTGACTCTCTACCTCTGTACAGTTTCCTATTAACACTTCTATTTTTATAATAAAGTATTTCATCACTTGCTTTACTGTGCAGACTTTTTCTTTTCGGAAGGACATGACTGATTCTTTGGTCTTGGCCTGGCTCAGATGGTAGCGCTCACCTCAGTGTTGGAAGGTTGTGGGTTCAAACTTTGGAACACTTTAAAATAGTAACTGTTATGAAACAGCTAGGCTGGGGCTCCATTGCATGCTTTGGGAAAGAGAATCCTTAGGCAAGTTTCCTTTCTCCACATGCCTCTGTTTATCTAGCAGTAATTAGGAACCCAGTTATTAGTCCATTGGCAGATCAGGGGGTAATAATCCCTCCTCTCCCCCATCCCACCACAAAAAAAGTGGTCATTCAATCCACGACTGTTTGTGGGACACTGCTGAATGCAATCGGCTGCCACTTTGTGTCCACAAAATATACAGTCAATTCACTTTACAATATATTGTGTGAACCGCTTTGAGATGTTTCAATGATGTGATAAGGTGCAATATCGAATGCAAGGTTTATTATTAGCAAACAATCAAAACTTACATTTATATAGTGCCCTTCACGTCAAGAGGACGTCTCAAGGCGCTGTACAGTTAGGTAGGGACAAGAGCAGGGGGGAGGGGGATGGGCAGGATGAAGAAGAGTAGGAAAATTGACTATATATGTGTGGGCGAAATGCGGCAGCCAAATTGCACACAGCAGTGTCCCACAAACAGTCATGGAAGTGGGATTAGGGGAAAAGGAGGTGGGGGAAATGGCAAGGGGAGTGGTCGAGGTAGGGGGAGGGAGAGCAGGAAAGCCGACTGTATATTTGTGGGCAAAACGCGACAGCCAAATTGCGTACAGCGGTGTGTATTATTACAATCCATTGTAGGAACCATTTGTTCATGCAAACACTCGCAGCAATGTCCCACTGTGTAAAGAAAAACCTTCTGGTGTCTGTCCTAAAATTGCCCTTTACAACCCTAAACCCTTCAACTGACATAATACATCCTAAAGTAATCATTTGGGTTTACTTTTTCAATCCCATTTCAAATTGTGTACACCCAGATGAGATCCCTCAAAAACAAATATGGTCACTTACGACTGTTTATGGGTCACCGCTGGGTGCAATTGGCTTGTGCATTTCACCCACAAAATATAGACAATTTTCTTTACAGTATATTATGTGAATAGCTTTGAGATAAGGTGCTATATCAAATACAGTACAAGGATTGTTATTCCCTCTGAATCTGTTTCTCTCAAGACTGAGGAGACGTCCCTTGTCAAGTTGTCGCTCAGGATGGAGGGAGTGCAGGGGAAAAATAATAATAATAATCCTTGCATTTGATATAGCGCTTTTCCCATCTTATCGACGTCTCAAAGCGCTTCACAGAAAATACCGTAAAGTGAATTGAATGTATATTTATGGGCAAAATGAGAGAAAAGGAGACTGATAAACCTTGTGTGTGAAAGTCTTGCAATGTTGTCATTAAAGACTGCTGCATTTTCTCCCCCATCCCTACTTGTTTCATCAAGATATCATCTATTACTTTAAATCCTGACCTGCCTCCCATTTGATGAACTGAGATTTCAAATTCATCAATCAGAGGTAATGGACAAAATATCATTACATTGCTGTGAATCTTGACTTGAACCCTAACTCTAGCTCAAGTACTATGCACACAAGTATTCCTTACATAGAAAGTAAACCATCCATCTTTCCTGAATACCCTATGCAGTCTCTTCCTCCAGGATTTTACTGAGAAGTGTAGCGACTATTTTGTAGGTGAACTCAAAGCCAGTTTGCACACAACAGTGTCCCACAAACAGCTGTGCAGTCAATTTTATAATAATAATAATAATACTTGCATTGATACAGCACTTTTCACGTCTTCTAGACATTGTTATTAGTCCTGTGGAGTAAGAAAACTTGCCGAAGGTTTTTCCTTTTCCCCTTTATCTATGGGAATGTCAGCCAGGAGACTGGGAGGGGGAGACAAAGAAAAACTCCCTTCCTTACAGAAAGCCATGGAATCGTTAACGTCCACCTGACTAGGTAGACTGGACCTTGGTTTAATGCTTTGTCTGAGGGCAGCTCCTCTGCCTGGGAATCAAACCCAGGTTCCCTTTGCTTGTGAGGCGTGTTCTCTAGCCACTATGCTATGGGTTTTAGTAAAATGCTTTGATGATGATGATGATGATAAGAACTGCATCAAATGCGTAAATTGTTTGTCAATGTTCTCTTCCAGAGGAGCTGTGCCTGAACGACAATAGGTTTGTGATTCCTGTTATCCTCGGGATCATTCTCCTTGCACTCCTCATCACCACGTTCACCTTGTGCATGTTATTCCGATACCGGCATAGCTTGGCATACCAGCGGATTTGACAGATGGCCGGGTGGGGTTTGAAGATCCTTCGCTAGTTTTAATTTTCTTTTCGAAACATTTAAAAGCTTTTGAATGAGCACCTTTTTTCATCACATTTTCTCTGAATGGGATTAGCCAATTGTTGATTACTGCAGTTGCCGTAGTTCCTCTTTTAAAGAGTTGATTCACGTATATTTCCTCATTTCATATGTCCGTCCCCCTGAACTTTGTCTTTCTTCCTGATGCTTACTAACTATACAGTGGAACCTTGAGACCCTCCATCCTCTTTGAACTTCTCCAGGGTTCTTGGGAATTGGAATTGAGGTACAGATCAGCCATGATCGAAGAGAATGGTAGAAAAGGTTCGAGGGGCTGAATGGCCTATTCATGTTCCTATGTTTTAATATTCCTATGTAAGTAGCTTTATACCTCTATATTTTTCCTTGCGTTTGAACCATTGTTCTGATCGGCTAGTTTGACACAAGCAAAGGAGTACAACCAACTAGCTAATGATGTCGGGTGCAATTGTGATGGATCGACCGAATGTGCAATGTGCTCGATCAATAGCCTCAAAGAGAGGATTGTTTGGGTGGTTTTTGTTTCTCATTTTTCAATAAAATGCTGCCAAGCCAATAATCCCTGTGGCGTTAGCTCCATCTGTCTGGCTATGATTGACTAGAATTCAAGATTAACATGAGTGTCTGGGGGTTACTGCAACCTGCCTACTGGGGCTCTTTGTGTCACACACTTTGGTGGTAACCATTCTCCCAAGACATTGCACTCCCATAGACACGGCCTGCAAATGAAATGGGGGTAAATTCTGAACAAATCTATGGACACACTATTTCAGTGAGCAATGTGGTAAACTTATGGAACAGGCTCCCATAATGGAGAAAGATGGTGGAAACAGAAAATGTTGTGTTTTTCGAGAACAGATTAGATAGATTTCTGCTAGAAAACAATATTTGGGTGTACATTATATACAGTAGTTTATATACATGATTATCAACTGCTGAGATCAAGGCATGTATTAATAATAATAATAATCCTTGCATAGGAGCCTGCTGAGCGGAGGGAGCGGGCAAGTTGGTAGGAGGTTAGGAAGTCACAGAGGTAGGGTGGGACAAAGCCATAGAGGACTTTAAAGGTGACGACCAAGATCTTGAATTGAATCCTCTTGAGTGATGGAAAGCCAGTGGAGTCGGGAGGGTAAATAGGGCCACATAAAGTCTAGTGACTATATTTGCAGGCCAACAGGGCAGCCAATTTATGCGCAGAGGTGTTCCCCCACCCACCCCCACAACAGCCACCGAAATGAACGACCAATTTTACTTAGAGTAGAAAAACAGAAGTTGCTGGGGAAACTCAGCAGGTCAAGCAGCATCCATGGAGAAAGGAGATAGAGTCAACGTTTCAAGGCTACAACCCTTCATTAGAAGGGTTCCGACGAAGGGTTGTAGACCCGAAACGTTGACTCTTTTTCCTTTCTCCATGGATGCTGCCTGACCTGCTGAGTTTCCCCAGCAACTTCGGTTTTTGATTCAGAATCCCAGTGTCTGTAGTATTTTGTTTATTTAGAGTAGAGTTTAATTGTCCAATCTGCTACCACCATGTGGTCTGTTCTTGCAAGTGAAGGGGGAGGAGGGGGGAGGTGGAGGCAGGTATTGTATGTGTGTGTATTATATGAGGACGGTCACATGGTCGGGACGAGTGAGGGGGGGGTGGGCGGACTTTAGGACCACGTGGCACGCACTTGCCCCGCCCCCACGAGCACCACGTGATCGACGAGTCGCCTGCGCGAAGGCAGCGGTCGTTCTGCGCGCGCGGGTTGTCTGTGTGACCGTTGGCAGCCTCCGCACCCATGGCGTCGGCGCTGGGGAGCGCGCGGCCCGGCCGCTGGCTGAGGAGGGCGCTAGAGCAGTGAGTGTTGGTCCTCGGTCTCCACCCTTCCAGAGAGAACGGGGGGCGGTGGGCGGCAAGGTTATGTAGGAGTCCACCCTTCTCCACCCCCCTCCTCCTGAGGTAGACAGGCAGCCAAAGGCCTGAGGCCTCCCGGAGCCCGGGGGCACTGGGGGGAGAGAGAGAGAGAGGGTTTGCCCGGCCTCTCCTGAAGGTCTCCCGACCCCGTTGACCTTCCCCTGGGCTGAATTAGCCCTGACTCAATATTAGTCATATATTCAAAATAGCAATGCAATATAACCAATAATCCCGTGCAAATCTAATAATAATCCTTACTCTGCATATAATAATAATAATAATAATGCTGGCATTTGATATGGCGCTGTTCACATCTTCGAGACGTCTCAAAACGCTTCACTGAATATACTGCAAAGTGAATTGACGATACTGTATATTGTGGGCAAAACACGGCAGCCAATTGCGCACTGTAGTGTCCCACAAACGGTTGTGTAGATATATATATATATATAGAGAGAGAGTATATAATTAAATATTTATCGTATATAATCCATAACAGTGCAATATAACATTGATAACCAATTATGTATAACACATATATCTAGATAATATCCTTGGGACGACCTCTCGACATGAAAGGCCCTTTAAAAATGTAATTCTGTTGTATTTTGGTGTTGTTGCAATCAATTATATAATTGATATGGTGTGTATTGATGCACAATAGTGTATAATGTCAATTTCAAAGATTGTTATTATTATCAAACGCAAAGATTATTACTTTTTAAAAAATTATAATGTATATAGTTAACTCCTGATAACTCGACTCTTGTCTTAACTTGTTACTATTACTTCGACTGGTGTCACTATAGCGGCCACATTTACTTGTGCATTTATATTAAAAAAATACAGTACATAACTCATGACTCTGGATAATTCATCAATGAGCCTTGGGGTGACAAGTTATCAGGAGTTTACTGCATTGCAACAATGTTGATCTCTATTCTCTAATGTTAAAACGCCTGAGCGGAGTATCGACTGCTTTTGTAGCTGGACGCGGCGGCCATTTCGTGCGTAGCAGGGTCCCGCAAACTGCCACGAGGAAGGGAGACGCTTCGACGGCAGGGGTAGCCCAAATACTGTCCTTGCCCAGTTACTGCACTTGCTCCTTATTTTTAATGGGGAGGAGGGATTCTGGCTGAACACCCTTCTGCTGCTCCATAAACCATGTCACCCGTTTGGCTTCCAGTCAGTTATCTCTCCCACTTCCACATCAGAAGGTCACAGGTTTGAACCTGTAAGTTTGAGACTTTTGAGTTCATGGCCCCAGGCTCACAGCCATGACAAGTCGGGGCATGATTTTTACTATAAAGAAGTTCTGTTCCTAGTTAAATCAAATCCCACAAGTACCACGATCAGGTGTAGCACTATTCAGAAGGGAGTTTCTCTTGGTGTCCTGGTCAACAATCCCCCGAATAAATGGGTCACACACCTCATGGGGGGAAGGTCACATTTGTCGCTCCCAGTGTTTGCTACCTATTTCCATTGGCAGTCTGCACTTTAAAATTGCAACAGAATTGGGAGCTGTAACTTGCTGCTTTGCTCTGTATTCTTTCACTGCAATTTAAAATGTTTTTTGATATTAGAAATATTAGCATGTTACTTTTCGAGTATTGGAAATGATTGGACTCATTGTCAGGCTTAAGGTTTGCCACCTCCCCCCCCCCCCACCACCATTCCTTTTGCATAATGTGGTTTGTAGATTTGTTTCATATTTCAGTAAGAATTAATACATTTATAACAGCAACAATTTGAGAACTGTTTATATCAGAAGGCTACAGTGTTTGTTGTATTGTGTATTGGCAGCCACTCTTTGTATTTTCAGTATCCTTATCCTGACCTTGTAATCAGACACACTTTAACTCTGGTTAAAGAAAACACAAACTTATCAGAGTATGGTAACTAGGGATTGCATTCAGTAACGGCCGACTAGCAAGATGAGGTGTATTCAATATAAACTTGAAAACTACATTTCCTGTTTGTATTGTAAAAAGTATCAACCTTTTTTCTACTGTAAAAAGTATCATATTGAGTAATATACATAATGACATTTAAGTTTCAAATTCTTGACTCCCACGCCTTAGGATATCTCATGGTGTAAAGCATGCTATACAAATGTAATTATTGCTGTTCTTGTTATATATTGGTATAAATAACCAGGGTGCATGTTTCATGCAGGGACATAGGAACAAGAGTAGGCCATTCAGCGCTTTGAGTCTGTTCTGTCATTCAGTCAGTTCATGGCTGAGCTACAGGTGTACTGAGCACTCACCACGCAAGTGAGAGACCTGTGTTTCAGTTTCCGGTCTGGGTGAAACTTTGGGCAAATTACCATACTCAACATGCCTGATAATAATCCTGCAAAAAAAACTATAATTTGGTCACTCAATCCACGACTGTTTGTGGGATACTTAATAATTGGCTGCCGCATTTAGCCCATAATATATAGTCGATTGACTTTACAGTATATTCTGTGAAGCGCTTTGAGACATTTAGAAGACGTGAAAATCGCTATATCAAATGCAAGAATTATTATTATTACTCACAAATGTCGTCAGAGATTTGATAGGCCAAAAATGTCCATGCTTCTAAAACGTTCAAAATGAAATCACCTTCCGTGCAAACTTAATTTTTGCCTACAAAATACAGTCACTCCAATGTACATTACATGCTGTGAAGAGCTTTGAGATAAAGATGCTTTATCAAATGCAAGATTTTTTTACATTAAGGTTGTTACTTTTTGTGGATATATATATATATATAGTCTCCTCCATAATTCCTCTGTTTGTAAACAAGACTATTGCTGCATTTAAGCATTGTAGGGGTTAGCTCAATATTTTGATGGTGTATTGCAATGGTGACATTGCAGACCATTGTATATGTAGTGGAATGAGTTGGGAACACTGGGATTTCGTTCTTCAATGTACTGGACTAATTTCAGAAGCCAAAATACTTTGAGAAACATAGATTACATGATTCCAATCTCCAATTGCCAGGTTAATGCCAAAAGAGGCTTTATTTACCTTGTCTGTGCCCCAGGAGGATCATCACTAGTTCATCATTAAGCACATAACAATGCAGTTATGTTGCAATGCAATTTCCTTTTAAATAGACCTACATATGTTTAAAGAGCCAAACAATATACTCCAAACTTATCCAGTTTGCACCAGCTGTGAGCAGTACTTGGAAGGTTACTAAATAGATGTTGAATGTCTTGGCTGACTGCTTTAAGAACCTAAATGCAGTTAATAATTTCTATTTTATTAAATGCTTTCCATCCCTACCCCCCTTTAACCTCACAGGCATTGGCTATGGACGCTGGGAATTGTAAGATACGCCTCAACAGGTACTGTTATTTTTTGTCATCATACGTTTTTGTCTTTGTTTCTAGTACTGGTTATACTGATAAATTGAATAAAATAATAATCTTTAAATTTGTTAAGACCTGTTACATGAGGAGCGCGTCTCAAAGTGTTTCACAGGATTTACTGTAAAGTCTAGTGACTGTATTTTTTCAGCGAATGCAGCTACTAATTTTGTGCACAACATTGTCCCACAAATAGCCATGAAATCAGTGCTTTATTTTATCTGTGGGATTGTTGGTCAGGACACATGGGTAAGCTCTCATCTCTTTTCAAATAGAGCCATGGATTTAACTGGAACACTGTACAATGATTACCATTATTTTTCTTTGGGCTTGTTTGCTTTTATATGGGCTCAGTATTAATGAACAATATATGCATCCAATTGGTTTTGTTTATGATTAATCTGCCTTGATCTAATAAACTGGCGGAATAGGCTTGATGGACTGAATGGTCTCCTCCGGTACATATATTGAGTTTTGTTTTGTTGCGCAGGCAACGGAAGGATCGAGAAAGTTCTGATTGCAAACCGAGGAGAGATCGCCTGCCGAGTGATGCGCACAGCAAAAAAGATGGGTGTGCGCTCTGTAGCTGTTTACAGCGAAGCAGACAAAAACTCCATGCACGTGGCAATGGTAAGTCACCAAATAGGCATTCTTACAGCGACAGGAACAAAGTCAGTCACTCTACATTCTATTGTATTCCACCGTGTCTTAGTCTGTGAGTTCATTTTGTCTTCAGATTTAAGGTCCTGCAGAATTATAAAGCTTATTAAATTTGGCCCTGATGTGGACACATTGTCTTTATGAACTCCGGAAAACTGACTTCTAGATAAAGTCTGAATTGATGAATTTTCCCTAATTCTGGACTTTGTGAAAAGCGCTATACAAATGTAATTTTGTTGTTCTGTTGAATAATGGTCTAAAGACATTGAATTTCAGGCCTCTAGCAACAACATCATCAACAAAACAACAGTACTATTCAATTTGGGAGGACGTCCCAAGGTGCTGAACGGTCATGTGTCGGGACCCGAGCAAGAGGGGATTAGGGGGGCAGTGTTGGGATGAGAGAGGGCAGAAAGGTAGGAGGGCAACTGAAGGCATGTCGAAGAGGAGCGTCTTGAGACCGTCTTGAAGGAGGCAAGGGAGGGAGCAAGGCGAAGGGATTGTGGGATGGAGTTCCGAAGTGCAGGGGCAGAGAGGCTGTAGGTCGGGTTGGGCGGGAGAGATGAAGCATGCCGGAGCCTGCTGAATGGAGGGAGTGTATAGGTTAATAAGGTCAGCAGGTAAGAGAAGTAGGAGGAGGCAAGGCCGTGGAGGGTCTTGAAAGTGAGTGCAAGAATCTTGAATTCGATCCTCTGAGGAACGGGGAGCCAGTGGAGCCGGGTGAGGGTGGGTTGATGGGGTTGTGGCCTGGTGCACGAGAGGACACGAGTTGCAGAGTTTTGCATGATCTGCAGCTTGTGGAGGGAAGAGTTGGGGAGGCCGACAAGGAGGCAGTTGCCATAGCCTAGAGGTGACACCTAATGCTTGTGTGTGAGCATTAGGTATCACTAAGTTGCAGACTCTATTTGTCCACAAATTTGTCCGCTCCACTATGTCAGTGTTGGCACTCAAAAAGGGAAAATGTTTGCTGCAAGATTTACCATTGGACTCTGATTTGTCAACTCTATGTCTTGCAGTATTTCATTCTTTAGGGAATTGATAGTGGGAAGATGGGATTATTTAAGCAACAGCTTGGTGCTGTAATGGGAAGGACAGTGGGGTGGATATTCTGAAAGGATTAAATCAAACGGGCCAACAAACTTTCTTCATCTGAAGCTCTCTCTTGATCTTGTGAAGATTGCAGTGAGTACTAGAATACAATGCAAAGGTGATTCACTGTAAACCTGAATGTAATTGTTCACCAGGCGGATGAGGCTTATCACATAGGACCAGCAGCTTCCCAGCAGAGTTATTTGAATATGGAGAGGATAATCCAGGTGGCCAAGTCAACAGCCGCCCAGGTAACTAACCGTGTTGAATAATTCTGCATTGCACATTCTGATAACCCTCTATGTTAAAAGAAAAGACTTAAAATGTCATCCTCATTGACAAGACTGTGACTGCATATTCAAATGCATATCAAATGCAAGGATTATTCTATTATCATTATTTTACAAAATTAGCACTCTCTCTCACAGGGCAATGTTGAAGTTTAACAGGACAGTATCCGCACTAGCCTCGTGGTTGTTCTTCTGTCAAATATACTCTTGAATTGTTCATTTCATTTCCAACTCCCTGAATGTTGAAACTGCAAAATTGGTTACGGAGTTGTAATATGATAATATTTACTTTGTAACTTCCCCAATCCTTGTGATTTTGTTATTGTCACCTTGTAGGCCATCCATCCAGGCTATGGTTTCCTTTCAGAAAACACAGAATTCGCAGAGTGGTGTAAAAAGGAGGGCATCATCTTCATTGGACCCCCTTCATCAGCTATCAGAGACATGGGCATCAAGAGGTAATGGAATATAGCATGTGAAGCCCTGCTATCGGTGAGAATCAGACTATGAACAAATGAGATATAGATTAGCACTTATAAACATGGCCACACAACTTAGAAAAGGAAGCTTATTGAAGTTCGAGCTGTGATTTGCAAGCTACCAGTTTTGATATCCAGGTTTCAGGATGCCGTAGTCTTTTAATTATTAATATGTGCCACTCGTCAGTGAGTCACAGAGCACACATTTAAGATCATTATCAGAGTACGGGAGAGATTAAGAAAGCTTTTTTTCACACTCTCAAGGGACTTGGAATGCCCTGCCAAAAACAATGATTGAAGCAGAATCTACAATTGCTTTTCAAAGAGCATTAACATATATATGAACAAAGATGAGTATAAATGGGAGTGGGGCTAAATGACTATCTCCTACAGAGAACTGGCAACACACAATTGAATGGCCTCCTTCAGAGCTGTAAAATTCTATGATTCTATATATAGTAAAAGCCCGTTTATCCGGCACCCGATCAACCGCAACTTCCGTTTAACCAGAATCGCGCAAAAAAGTCTGCATTCGATTAATACATTGAAATTTTATTTATTTGCGTTTTTGGCTGAATATCCGGCACGTGCTTTAACCAGCATTGGCCAGGTCCCGAGAGTGCCGGATAAACAGGCTTTTACTGTATTTTTTAAATGTATTGTGAAACATGTAAGTACTTTGGAATTGACAAAAGTGTTACAGAATTAGTTTGTACATATGCCAATGGCATGTATCCATCTTTTGTTCTTATTTAGTACATCAAAGTCTATAATGTCAGCTGCTGGTGTGCCAATAATTGAAGGTTACCATGGAGAAGAGCAATCTGATCAACGTTTAATGGAGGAAGCCAAAAAAATTGGGTTTCCTGTGATGGTCAAGGCAGTTCGAGGTGGAGGTGGGAAGGTAGCACATTCTCAACATTGGCCCATTTCATCTCATCCCTCCAAAATACTCAGCATACTGTATTCCCATCAGAACATCAAACTGCTTTTTAAATGAGGCAACATTCTGGCCTCTCATATCTTTTCAAGACTCGAGAGCTGTAGCTTGCTAATCGTTGCTCATGGCTCATTTGTCTAATACTGGGGAGCATTCTTGTTGATCTCCTTTGCATCGTCTCTAGGGCTTGGGCAGCCTCCTTATGTCATGGCTACTAAATGAACACAAACAGTGGATATTCTTAATGAAAAGCAGTCATTGAACTGCCCTTGTCATGAGATACCAGTCCCCTCCCCCACTACCCAATCCGCCATGAATATGAGATTTTGGTTGTCATGAATTCAAAGGACTGACTAAAATAAAAAAGCAAAGTGACCTCATCAGTGAGTTCCCCTCATTACTAAAGTGCCCACGAGGTGATGATTAGCTCTGCCTTGATGTCCTGGAGAATCTAATTTCTCTGGTAGTGTCTTTAATGCTCACCTGAAAACAGACAGCTGTAGAATTTCATTAATGTTGGCTCCATCGACAGTGTAGAAGTTCTTCATTGCTGCCCTAGAGACTGACTGGGGTTGCGCCTGATTATGGGCTTGAACCCAGAATCAGGAGTGCCACAACTGAACAAAGCTGACATATGCATTATGTTCTGCACGGATATCTGGGAAGGTTTGTGTGTGATTCTATCTAGGGAATGCGTATCGCTCATTCTGAGGCTGAATTCTTCGACCAGCTGGAATCGGCACGAAGGGAAGCGAAGAAGTCCTTCAATGATGACGTTATGCTGATAGAAAAATTTGTGAACCGCCCAAGGTACGTGGGTTGCTCTTTGAAAGCATGCACTTATCTTTCTCCCCGGGACCACCTGGTTTGATTGTTCTTATTAATGATCTAAGACTGGTGACATCCGACGCTCCGGCCTGATCCAAGTTCTCCCGTCCGGCCTTCCCCACCATCAGCCTTCGAGCCGTCAGCCTCTCTGTCCCCACCCTCTGGAACTCAATCCCACATTCCCTTTGCCTTGCTCCCTCCCTTGCCTCTTTCAAAGCACGCCTCAATATCCTCCACCTTCACCGTGCCTTCGGTCATCCTCTTGCCACCATCCACGAACCACCACCCTCCTTCCACCCTGATCCCAAACCCTCCCATGGATTGAATTACATTTTTTTGAGGGATTATAAGCCCCGGAAAAGCAAGCTGACAATCGATTAAGGACCGGGTTCATACTTATTGCTAGCGAAACAGAGGCGTGTGAAGTAAAGAAACTTGCCCAGGGATGTGCCTGTCTGGGAATCAAACCCAGGTCCACTCGCTTGTGAGGCGAGTGCACTAACCACTGAGCTATAGATTCTTATCTATTGGTGAGGCTGTATTGTGGTGCCCGAAAAACTTCAATTTGTGTTTGCAGACATGTGGAAGTGCAGGTATTTGGTGACCACGATGGAAATGCTGTTTATTTATTTGAGAGAGACTGCAGCGTGCAAAGGAGACATCAGAAAATCATTGAGGAAGCCCCTGGGGTAATGGATATGATGTCGGAAGGTTGCATTAGGATAAATTAACAATACATGTAATTTGCTTTTTGTGGAATGTGATATTCTTTAACAATAATATTCCATGCATTTGATATAGCCTTAGTCAGCTACATGACTCCATGACTTCAGTTGTCCTCCCGACGTGAAAGGCGCTCTATAAATGTAATTTTGTTGTTGTATGTTATTGGTGTGTAAAGAATGGTTCTATTTCAATCAGTATCGCCTTTACGAGCATCTGTGTCCCTTTTCTGCAAAGTCCATAGATCTTTATCGACAAAATACAGTCAATCCACTTTACAGTATGTTCTGTATATGTGATAGTGTGGTACAACACAATATCAAATGCAAGGATTATTATTATCATCGCTTAGCTAACTCATTTTATTATTATTCATTTTGCCCTTTTCACAGACCATTCTGGGATTCCATACCCTGGCTCCTGATAACCTGTGTCTATTAATTTCTGGAATTAAGTAAAGTGCATCCCTCTTGAGTGCGTACTCCATCCCGGACACATAGGACATGTAGGGTTTTTGCCTATGTGGAATTCAGCCTGGCTTGGAAACTCTTTAACCATGTCAGTGGGTTTCCGCATTTGTCAGGATGACTGAATAAAAAAATACAACTCTTTTTTTTTTAAAACCGGTCTGAAACTATAAACCTTTATCCTTGAGCTCACACCTAGTGAAAATGTGGAATAAATACTATATTGTTTTATATTGTGTTCAATATAATTTCCACAGAGTTTGTTTTTGGTCCCTTTCTGTGCAGCCTGGAATCAGTGCTGAGGTGAGGAGAAGATTGGGAGAAGCTGCTGTTCGGGCGGCCAAAGCTGTAAATTATGTAGGAGCTGGTAAGTGATCTGCCTAGGACCAAACCTTTCAAAGTAAGTTAACAACTGATTGGAAATGGTGGTGGAGTGTCTCTCATGGTGTTCTGGGCCAACAGTCCCAGATAAAAATGTTCGTTGGACAGTGTGCAGTGTCCACAGAGTGCACAGTTACTACACATGACATTCAATCCTGTAAAGCGCTTTGAGGCATCTCAACAATAAGGTGCTATAACAAATGCAAAGATTATTATTAGTGTAACATTTGTACAGTGTATTTCAATTAACTGAAAAGTCTCAAAGCACTTCACAGCACAAAATTAGATGGAAATAAATACGTAGGAAAGAGCAAGAAATTGCCCAGTTGCCCATCAAGTCCAATCCCAAGAGAATCCCTCTAAGATATTCTTGTTCCACCAGCCTATACAGCGCCATCACCAGTAGAATCGCATGTTGCACTTGGAGCCCTCGACTTTACACCATGGGCAAAGGAGGCTTCTAGTCATTCGGTTTTTATTTTTCAGGGACGGTTGAATTTATCATGGACACTAAGGATAATTTCTATTTCATGGAAATGAATACCAGGCTGCAGGTGGAGCACCCAGTGACTGAGATGGTAACAGGGACTGACCTTGTGGAATGGCAGCTGCGGGTGAGTGAAAGATCATATCTAAGCGACCCTGTCAGAGAGAGTCCTTGTCCCTGACGTTAGGGTTTTAATGGGGCTGACGTGCTTCCGTGCAGGTGGCCGCTGGTGAGAAGCTACCCTTGATGCAGGAAGAGCTCTCTGTGCAGGGCCATGCCTTCGAAGCCAGGATTTATGCAGAGGATCCGGACAGTGACTTCATGCCGGGTGCAGGGCCTCTACTTCACCTCTCCACACCCGCGCCGGACATATTTACAAGGATTGAGACTGGAGTCAGGCAAGGTATTGCAATTGTCCTAAACAACAATAATACATTGCATTTACAAAGCACCTTTCACGTCGGGAGGGGTGCAGAATGCTGAAGTCCAGATCTCTGATGGTGGGGCGAGCAGGGCAAGGCGGAGGAAGTGGACCTGACCTCCTGGAATCTAACCTTAAGTGCAGTTTTCAGACCAGATCCTGGTCTGCCAATTTATTAGATCACTATAAATCTTTTTATCCCATTTTCCTGCCTCACACCCACATCCCTGTCATACTATCACTTGAGTATCTCTATCCATCTGCCTTTTAAACATCCAAGTAAATTTTGGCTGTGTGTGACTTCTGTCAATGTAAATTCCACATTAGCACAACCTTCTGTTTTAAGAAGTGTGTTCTTATCCCAGACATAACAAAATATACAATCAATTCACTTTACAGTATATTCTGTGAAGCGTTTTGAGATAGCTTGAAGACATCATAAGGCCCTATGTCAAATTCAAGGATTATTATTTATTGTTATAAACAGCTTTGCTCTAATAACAATTTATACAATTCTTACAGGATACAGTATATAGTTTGGGACATACCAGGAAGGTGAAAGGCAAACTAGATGGACCTTGGTCTTCCTTCATCCAGCAAATTCTTATGTTCTTAATTTAAGCAATTTCCAGTTGTTCTTTGCCAGAGGGAAGAGTTGTTCACTCTCCTAACTTGTTGAACTCCTCAAAACAGATCATCACTAAACCTCCTCAGCTCCAACATGCATTATTTCAAGCACTTCCATCAGATCAATCAGATTCAAACAAATATTCTCAAATGGCCCTTTTAATTTCTGTATCTCATCCTGACTCCCTTGCCTCTCCACCACACACGCACAAATATATATATATATATATGTGTATATAAAGTCAGAATACGTTTTACTTCTTTCTCCCCCTTTTCAGGAGATGATGTTTCTGTGCATTACGACCCTATGATCGCGAAGCTGGTAGTTTGGGGTGAGGACCGCACGGCAGCGCTAAGCAAATTGAAGTATTGCTTGCGTCAGTACAATGTAAGCCACACAGAGGGAGGGATGGAGGGAGGGAGGGGTCTGCTGTTTGAGTGATAGTAATTACTGAGTGATAAAAGTTGCTGGTGAAGATCCTGCTCTGCGATAACCTACTTGGCCTTGAAGTTTCCCTTGAACAAAGGGCTAAACTCACATCTCAGCTGAGCTAGGACAATCTGGATGCTGACATCCACTGCACAGCAGAATAATCAACAGCATCTTGTGGTTACTCCTGGCAACTTAACTGTTTGAGTAAAGTGATTGGGGTTATAATTATCACTTCCCCAAAAAATGCGACCGCCATATCAAGAAGTTTTGATAGTGGACTTTCTCCTCCTTCCCCTCTTCCCTCCCTTCCCTTCTCTCTCCCTTCCCTTGTAAAAAAAAAGTACCATGGCAATGGTGGTATACTACCGCCATTACCATGGTACTTTTTTACAAGGGTTCTTCCAGCCTTCTCTCCCTTCCTCCCCATGCCCTCTCTCCCTTCTCCATGGTCTCTCTCCCTTTTCCCCCCGCCTTCTTTCCCTTCCTTCCCTCAATCCCTCCTATCCTCTTCCCCCCACCCCTGACATCAGGGACCCCAGCCTTTGTGCAACGTCCAATTTGTGGTCGTTTCCCTTAATCATGGTTTTGACAATGGTGGATTTGAGAGTCTGGCTGTGTCCGTCTATGTCGCTTTGATTTCCCCCTGTGTTGTGACAGATTGTAGGCTTAAGCACCAACATCGATTTCTTGCTTAGCCTGGCCGCACACCCTGAATTTGAGGCTGGAAATGTACACACTGACTTCATCCCCCAACACTACAATGACCTGTTCCCAGCAAAGACGCACATCAGCAGAGAGATCCTGTGCCAGGCCGCTCTCGGTCACATCCTGCAGGAGCGGACTCAAACCAACACGTTCAGAGCACAGTCACATGGTAAAGATTCTTTGTGTCCAGTCTACACCCGGAATTTATCAAATTGAGCAATTTTGTGCCAATACAGAATTATTGTAGATTTTAAATTATTTTTCAGATCCTTTTTCTCCATTCGCCAGCAGTAATGGGAGGAGGTTAAATGTTGGGTATATCAGAAACCTAACACTACAAGATGGAGAGAACAGTAAGTTCTGTACAGTCATCTGATGGGCCGTCCTGATGTGAAAGGCACTTTTCTAGTGTAATTTTCTTGTGTTAGTGTCAGAAACACTGACTGTCCTGAGCTTTTGGACGTCCGCTCAATGTGAAAGGCAGTTTACAAATGTAATTGTGCTGTTGTTGCTACTACAGCTTTCTTCTGTTCAATTAAACCTTTTAGGAGATTTTGAAAGTGAAAAAGGCGTCTATTGCACTGAAACATCTGAAAGCAGTTTAGAATAAATACCTGGCTGATGTTCAAAGTGTCTTGCCCAGTGCTGATAACTCTGCTAGCATGTTTGTTATCAAGGAATGATAGATAAATCTGCTACACTATCTCTGTCTCCCCAACCAAACCCAGAAAGCATGGTCAGTGCTTTTTATGGCTGAAAAAATAATAATAGGAATAATTTGGTCACTCAATTCACGGCTGTAGGACACTGCTGTGCGCAATTGGCTGACACATTTCGCCCATCAAAATATAGCATAAATCCGCATTACAGTATATTCTGTGAAGCGCTTTGAGAGACGTCTCGAAAACATCATAAGGCGCAGTATCAAATGCAAAGATTATTATTCTGATACAATACATAGAGCGAGCAGGTGGATAATCTTTTTGTTTTTGTTTCCTTGCTCCTTTCCTAAACCACAACTTAAAAAGAAGTGGATGTGGCTGTTGAATATAACCACGATGGAACTTATAATGTACAGGTAAGCTGTAAACTGACTTTCTTTTCCAAATCATATACATAACAGCAGCAAACCCATGTGTTTGTTGTGTGTAGGTTAGACAGTGTCGCGCTCTCTCTCTTTCTCTCTCTCTGTCTCTCTGTGTCTCTCTCTCTTTCTGTGTCTCTTTCTCTCTCTCTCTTTGAGTCTCTGGCTGTCACAATCTCACTCACAGTCTCTGTCTCTGTCTCAGTCTCTTTCTCTTTAATTCTCTTTCCCTGGCTTCAATAGCAGTGCTACCTGCCTTATGCCGTCGCTGATACACTGTAAACGTTAGCGCTAGGCGCAAGGCATTACTGGGAACTATTTTTTTCATATACGGAAACACAGTAGGGGCCTCTCTTTTAATGCAATTTTTGCTTAATGAGGGGTTTTGAAGTCCCATTTTACTTACATCTTTTCACGTTGTAATTTTTTCATTAAGTTCTGGGGAAAATACTTTTTTTTTACTACAAAAAACTTTCCGGAGTACTTTTTTTTGTTAACGAAGGTTGGCAGCTCTGTAAAGTGCTATATCAAATGCAAGTATTATTATTATGATTATTTAAACAGTAGGTATCAATTGCACTTATAAAGTCCCATGTCTAATTCTCTCAGAACTCTAGAGTTCTTTGCCCCCACCCAGATTTACACTCACACTTAAATTGTACCTTAGATTGATGGACAGGTGTTCCATGTGTTTGGGGAACTGATCCAGGAGCCACAGGCCACGTATCTGAGCTGTTCGGTGAATGGAATGGTTTCCAGGCCTAAGTTGGTTATCACAGATAACAGTCTTCACCTATTTTCGAAGGTAAGACTTTCTTCTGGTTTCAGACACAAGCAAAACATTTCACCTCTTTCCCACCACCTCCACCACCATCCCCATTTCACAGTGTACTGAATGCTGAATTGACTCTTATTACAGGAGGGAAGTGCCCAGGTTAACAGCCCTGTGGCCAAGTATTTGGCCGGAATCGATACCTTTGTCACTCAGGGAGGAGCAGTGGCACCGATGACAGGAACCATTGAAAAGGTAACATTGTACCCATTCAATTGAAACTTTTTGAGGGAATCACTAAAAGGTGATCCCCTTTTGAGCGTAACCTCTCTCCAGCTTGGTGTTGTGCTCCGCCACTGTTAAGCACGTTGGGACATAGCCCTGTGAGAGTGGCACTATATAAATGCTAGTTGCTGTTGTTATCTCTACTTGCTGTGAAAGATCAAACTAGGTCCTAAGAGACCATCAAGACTTAACGTGAGACTATTAAGTTTTCACCACATCCAGTTGTCTTATTATGAAGGGCAGGTTTAGGACAGTGGTGGATAGCTGTTTGTTGTCCATCAGTGGACGAGTTTTCAATCATTCTCCCTCCCCCCCCCCCCCCCCTCCATCCGCACCCCACTCTGGAACTTCCTACACGTACCCCCAACCTCCGCACTTTCAAAGCCCACCTGAAGGCTCTTGGAATGCATATTGAGTCTCTTTCCACTGCCCACCATCTTCAGTTCCCTCCCATCCTGCTTGGGTGCCCAGCCACCAGCTCTGTGAGACATACTCTAGATGTTAAAGGTGCTGTACAAACTGTATGATACTTATACTTGAAAGTTGTACATTAAGTGCAATGTTGAGGAAGTGAGAGACTGGCGATGAATATACAAGTTATCATTGGCCAAAAGTTGCCACCATATTAGATATTTGGAACAGTGCATAGGCTCGGGAACCATAAATAATAGGACTAATGTAGTCAACAATATTGTATTTGATTAGACGTGTAATCTTTTGGAGGGATTTTGACGTGCTGTCCCAGCTGGTGGCTTGTATATAATGGGCTCCACAAAGCACCAGTGTTGGTTGTCACAGTGATGCATTTCTGTCCTTGGTGAATGACAAGTCAAATAGAGGTCACCTCAAACTCTGGGCCCTGCATCATGTCTGTGAACATGTGATAGAAAAAGCTTCAAGGATAAGATTGTCGCATTCTCTGTCACTCAGATCAAAGAGAAACAGAGGACAGCGGGGGAATAGTTTTATCCTTGCAGCTTGAGCCTTTTGGTGCCGCTGGATTCTGTGATGTCAAACACAAAGCAGATCACGAGCACAGCCGCTCTCTTGCAATTATACAACAAAACAGTTTATCAACTCTGATAAAATCACAGACATTTCAGCAGAAGAGTCCAGCGCTTCCCTGGTGAAGGTTTTTCTCTTCATTGTTTATTTGATTGATTTGAATGACCTATTGGGCTGCATTTTGGTTCCTACCTGTGCGGAAAAACAGCGAGGTCCTTGCTGACGTTTGCTTTATTTGGTGAGTCATAATAATGAGATGGTTCTATTTTCAAGGTGTTTGTCAAGGAGGGTGACCTGGTACAGATTGGGGATCCTCTGATGGTGATGTTAGCCATGAAAATGGAGGTGAGCAACGCATCCCTTCTGAACCCAATGATAAAATTCCCATCTTATAATCAGTGTTTCTCTTTATTCAACTACTGCGGGTAACTAGAGCTTCAGGTTGCCGTTCATTGTGTTTTAGCAGTGCAGAGAGCCTCTGAATCAGCTTCCCCCTAACTAGACAATGAGAGCTTTACCAATGAATATTCAGTCTTTCTTTAAAAGACATTTATTGTTGACTGCTCCACTTCCACCCCACTCCCGTCCAATCTGTTTGCAGTGACCATATATGTAGATATATATATATATTTGTTTATGCAATGTCCATGACCTCTAAAGACTTGCCTGGGAGAAGTTATTGAGTTGATTGCGCAAGAGAGGCTAAATTAATATCAACATAGTTTGGTGATAAGATCACTAAAGCATGCCTGGGTTCATGACCCCATCCATTTGGGTTGGCTCAATCCTATTACACCTCTTGATCTCAACTGTGTCTAGTGACCAGTTCTCCAGTAGCATCATAATGTAGTTGTTTTTAATCCTTGCATTTGATGTGGCGCTTTTCACGTCTTCTAGACATTTCAAAGCGCTTCACAGGATATACTGTAAAACAGGAACTATTCACCAAGTTGTACCCAAAAAGAAAACTAACATTACAATTCCTGTAAACATCAACGCTAAAGCCAAGAGGTCCTCTTAAATCGTCCAATTAAAATGGCCACAAACTATTCATTGGAACACTTATGGAAACTCATACAGTAGGCTGTTTCATCACCATGGGATGCCCTATTTAGATTGATTGGTAATGAATCATGGTGCCAAGACACATATCGTTTGCAAGATTATTATGGAGTCCCGTAGCTCAGTGGTTGGAGCACTCGCTTTACAAGTGGGAGACCTGGGTTCGATTCCAGGCAGGGCGAAACCTTAGGCAAGTTTCCTTACTTTACACGCCTGATAATATTCCCTCAAGAAAAGTCAGGCAGCTTCTATGGAGAAACGAAAGTGAGTCAAAGTTTTGGGTCTACAGCCAATTATTCAGAACATCCGATTCTGAGTACATGATCTGCTGAGTGTTCCCAGCGATTTCGATTGCAAGGATCATTATTATTTTATTATGAAACCACTTTCAACACGTATTTTCTTGTAAATGGAAAATGCATTAGTCCACTACTATGCTGACCGATTCTGAGCAAACTTGGTCACCCCGGAAATGATTTCCTCTCTTTTGTTTCCTCACAGCACACCATCCGAGCTCCAAAAGTGGGCATCATTGAAAAGGTTTTGTTCAGAGAGGGATCCCAAGCCAACAGGCACGCTGCACTGGTAACATTTGTCGAGGAAGAGGTTTCCAAATGAGTTTGGCTGCCTTAATCTGCCTTAATGTGTAAACGAGTTAGGGTTGTCATCATTCCCCTCCGAAGGTCACGGGGTGAAGTTATGTACTCCTAACCCCACATTTTCAATGGACCGTGCATTAGAATGAAGAGTTTTATATGCGTACTTTTAATGAAACTGAAAACCCAACAGTAAATAATTATGTATTCATTTGTGGTTTATAGAGTGCGATGCTTTTACTAAAAGTGAGCTGCACATTTTACATGAGTCTCACAGTGCTTGAGTATCCTTGTTACGATCTTGGGAGTTCACAATGTGAGCATCCATTGTATGGAACAGCTCACTTCAACACTACACATTGTAAAATGTAAGCGCTCTGAGACGCCATTCGATGTGGAGGGCGCTATATAAATCCAAATTGTCATTGTAATTCAGACAGAGCCCATTAATTATTTTCAAAAGGGGTTAAATAGATGCTTGGAAGAGCCAGTTGATTAAAGTGAGTGAGGAGGCGATGGGATTTACACTATGGGGCTGCAGTGGAAAAAAACAGCAATACAAATTTGATGGCTTGAAGGCTGCGTTTCTGTCTGATTGCAGAGTTGCTGTACAGTACTCCAGTGTGCATATTTCCTCATTGTAACAAGTCAATTTTGATACTCCCCTTGCTATCATACAAATATGGGATAAATTCTCATTTACAATGTGGTACAGTACTGCAGTGTTATTCCCACACCCTAAAGTTTCCACCAAAAGCCAGACTGTGTGAATGAAGCAGCAATCAGAAAGAGGTTCTCTCCATGGGTGGACAGACAGTGAACAAGCAATATTGGAAAACAGGAGGAGCTGATCACCTGTGAGACATTTGCAGCTGAGAAACACACAACCAAAACAAAGAGGCGATAAGAAAAATCATCCTTGCATTTGATACAGTGCCTTATCCCGTCATTGAGGCGTCTCAAAGCGCTTCACAGCATACACTGTAAAGTGAATTGACTGTATTTTGTCGGCGAATCGCGGCAAACAGTTTGGATCAGCAGTGTCCCATAAACAGCCATAGAATGAGTGATCAGTATTTGTTTGAGGGATACTGGGAGAGGGAAGTTCCATTCTCATTTTCTATAGTGTCATAGGGATCTTTGACATCCACCTGAAGAGGCAGATGGGACCTCAGTTTAATGTCTCATCCAAAGGATTACACCTCTGACAGTGCCTGGCACAGAGGTAATGCTCTCGCCTCTGACTCAGCGGGTGGTGGGTTCAAAGCCCTGTATTGTGACTTAATCATAGTCAAAGACATAGTCGAAGACAGTGGTTTCCAAACTGGGGCGCGCCTCTCTTGGGAGCATACCATTGGCTAGGAGGAGCGGCCGCTATTGTTCTTATTACAGGTAAACCCCGTTTAACATTGCGACGTTCGCTAATATGTCATTCGACCAGCGGGTGGAAAGGGGGCACGACGGCGCTAGGGCCTGGGAGTGAGCCAGGCCGGCAGTGAATGAGACCAGCAGCGAGTGAGTGAGCCGGGCAGACAGACAGTCAGGGAGAAACTTTGCGCTGAAAAGCCAGCTTATATATCACACTAACAAATTCTAAATGTTGTAGATTGTAAATGTAAGTACTGTAATTGGTTTCACAATTTTAATAATTTTTTTCATTTAAACTTTTTAACAATTTAATGTTTTTGTTAATACTTAAAAAAAAACTGATTAAAAACAGATAAAGAAACTATCGAGTTTATTGTTATCATTTGCAAAAATTATTCAATGTGAAGGAGAAACAAAAACTTTGCTGAATTAGAGGGGGGAGCAGCGCTATTTAAAGTTTGGAAGCCACTGGTTTAAGATGATAGTGGCATTCTACCCACCCGGCATTGCATTGAAGTATCTTTTTAGACTATGTGATTCCAAGTCCCGACACTGGGCTTTGAACACACATTCTTGCAACTAAGAGGTAAGAGCGCTACCACTAAACCAGGCTGTCACACGACTTCCACCAAATGGAAAGAAACAGATCTCGTCTGGGCTTTGGTTTGTAAAACAGAATTTCCTCATTACAAAATATAATTGTGCTGGCAGCTGCTTGCAAGCCAAGATGGTTGCAAACAGATTAACTTCACAGCTATTTTCTCTGCTATTTTGATAGTGTAATCTCTGTACAAATGAGTGCTTTCTAATGTGCTACTCCAGAGATTCCTAATTGCTCTGCAGTGCCAAATGCAGGTTGAACAAAAGGCCTTTTATTGTGGTGCTGCCCTGAAACATCAATGATCATCAGTTATTGTTGGAAAAAGACAGTGGCGATTTTGTTTCTTTGCAATGAAACCCCTTATTTGTGCATATAAATTATGTAAACTGATCTCTGTACACTATAATCCAGGAGTTCCCTGGGGTGGGGCAGTGCTTCCAGTAAACTGAGAGAATCACATAGCTGTTTCACAATTCAATAGATCGAGGTGGAGGCAAGTGCAGGTTTGCTTTTATAATAATAATCCTTGCATTTGATATAATGACACGTAAACACATCTTACAGACATCTCAAAACGCTTCATAGAACATACTGTGAAGTGGATTGACTATTTGGTGGGTGAAATGTGGCAGCCAATTGCACACTGTGCAATGTCCCACAGTCATGGATTGAGTGACCAAATTATTTTTAAGGGATTTTTACCTCGGGAAAGCAATCTGCCAATCGACTAACAGCCGATTTCCCAGTTAAATAGAGGTGTGTGGAATTAGGAAATTTGGCTAAGATTTCGACCCCGCCCGGGAATCGAACCCAGGTGCTCTCGCTTGTGAGGTGAGCTCTCTAACCAATAGACTATTGGGTTGCTTTTTTTCTTGTGGCATTGCATGGTGTTTTTTGCTGTACATTCCTAATGTAAATACTGTACCAGCTTCTAGGATTGCATCAAGCAATACAAAGGAACATATTAATAATTAGGATGCCAGTATTATTTTAGCTAGACTTTGTTCCACAACCATTCCTGCAAAAATGTGTGTTTGAGTTTGATCTGCCTCCTGATTTTTGACACACAGCCCCTCTCAAAGCTAACAAATGTTCCTCAAATAATTCAGTACTGTACAATAAAGTTTCAACAGTCTTCTGTGGACTATCTTTTAATGACAATACTCTATACTGCAAATTGAGGGAAACAGCACATTTACAGTTCCTTACCTCGATATAGTTTGGCAGCGCTGCACATCATGACTGTTGTTTTTAGTTTGGACAGGTTGCTGGTGCTTGATAAGTGCAAAGCGATGTGAGTGCATCTTCCTCATCTACTATCTTGTATCAACAGTCTCTTACCTAATTAATCCAAGGTCACTTTAGATAAAAGTGTTGCCAATGTTTGTACTGGCCAGTGAAGCACGTGTGTGTTGGGAAGATAACTCGGCTGATTCCTATTTACATTGTTGGTGTAAGGTCTGAGTTCTTTTGAAGCAGGAAATTTGGTTTTATTTTCCGTTGCTGTGTATTTGTGTAATGACTTATTACCCTTGGCAATTTGATAAGAGGTCAAACCACCTTGAAGCACTTTACAAGTAATTGCCTTGAAGTGTAGTGACTGTATTTGTAGGGAAATGCAACATCCAATTTGCGCACAGCACAAACAGAATTGTTTTTTCCCAATGAATCCAGCAATTCATTGGCTGGGACAGAATCTCCCTTCTCTAGTCATAGGATATTTATCTGCAACCGCCACAACAACTTGCCTTTATATAGCATCCTTCATGTGGGGTAATACCCCTGAGCGCTTTAATAGTGACTGAGTCTGACAACGAGCCAGGGGGAGAGGGAGGTGGGAGGTGACCCTGAGCACGATCAAAAATATCTTTAGGCAGGTTTTGACGATGGGTGAGGGGCGGGGATGGAAGAGGGCAAGATGCAGAAATTGAGGGAGAGCTCCATAGGTTCAGGACATAATGGCTGAAGGCATGGCCACTGATAGTGGAACAGAGGGCACGGGAGACAAACCAGAGGCTGGAACCAGCTGAGCAAAGACAGCCGGGGGTTGGAGTGGTGAGTAAGCAGGTCAGAGAGGTAGAGAGTTGCGAGGCAACAAAGTGATTTGAAAGCTCCCACTTGACCTGACAGTGCAGCGAAACCTCAATAACAGATCCATACGGAGTGGGAGCGACAAATTAAATTACTATTTAACTACAGTGCTTTCTACCTAATGGAAATAGAGGGGCTCATCTTGATTTACATTAAAACAAACTTGATCTTAACTACTCGTGTGTTCTTGATAGTAATATAATAATCCTTGCATTTGATATAGTGCCTAATACCATTCCGCAATCCCTCCACCTCACCCTCTCCCTAGCCTCCTTCAAGACCCTGCTTTTGACTGTGTCATCGGTCATCCAACTTCCCTCCACGTTCTCTGATCCCGATCCTAGCTCGGGTTCGAAACGCTGATTGTCCAGCGCCTTAGGACGTCCGAACGTCGCCATGAAAGACGTTGTACAAATGTAATCTTGTTGTTATCATGTCTCAAAGTGGCTTCCCAGAATATTCCACAAGGTGGATCGACTGTTTTATTGCCAGCAAAATACACACGGAAGGTTTAGCTGCTGAATATTCTGTGGGCAAAATACAGTCACTTCAATACGGTATATTCTGTGAAGCGCTTTGAGATGTGGGTTTGATAATATCGGCTGTATGTGTAAGTTTGATAGCAGCATATCTATATTGGTTTGAAGCAGTACATGTGTGTGTGTTTGTGTTTAGCCGCCCAGAGTCACTTTAAAAAAAAGTAATTAACATGCAAATTGCCACAACTTCGCATCTGGAAATGAAGTCAAACGCTATTGTCAAAAGTGTTCGCTAACTGCCGTTGTCCATGTCTGGACCCAGCTTTCTACTCTTATCGGTGCTCACAGTAAGTTTTTGTGGGGTTAAATTGGATTCCTCGTCTCGCTTGACCTTCCCTCTCCCCCAATAGTGTCTCAATCAACAGCCAGTGTAATACGAGCTGATCTGCACACCACTTTACAGTGTGCTTGCTCACGATGGAGGGAGCCGGACAATCTCGGCACCCCTCACCACAACCCTGTAGGTAGCTCGCTGTACCACTGACGGATCAGCGTAACTATAGGCTTTGTATTTCCAGGGTGGGCTCTTGCTGAGCTCTGTGACTCCCGCTCGCTCAGTCTCCAGTCGGGCGCTGTGGTCAGCAACAATAGCTCTGACCACCAAAGGGATTTGCTCCTCTCTATCGACCGGCTGCCCTGTAGCTGAATCCTGCAGGTTCTGGGACTGAGGGAGAGAGCAACGGAAGCCTTCTTGCTGGTACTCTTCAGACTCGCTTCCCTGGGGTTGTTGGGTTTTCCAGTCGATCCCGGGTTCTGTTTTTCGTGGGATCCGTTTGAACTTTTTCTGTGGTCGGGCGAGTGATTTGGGACAGCTGGGCCGCGAGGCTGTCACCCGCTCGCCGCTCATTCCCCTCGATGGCTCCGCCGTGTTCGCAGCCTCTGTGCTACTCTGCACAGAGATGGGGAAGGATCCTTCAACGCCCTCCGCAAAGTGGCAGCCAATGTGCGGTGGGTCGATAAGCCTAGCGACAGCTTCACTGATTTCTCCTGTCAAAGCTGTCTTTGGGACATGCTGAACACTAGGTGCCAGTGCCTGGCTGCTTTGGGCACTGCTTGCGTCAGAGGTGATCTTGGGGACACCAGGTGAATTGCGAGGGTCTGGCTCTTCCACAGCAAACTCCTGATGTACACCTGGTACCTGGCCTCCAGAAACATTCTGATTTGTCTGGGCTGGTTTTCTGATGGGGTTACCTTTCCTCAGATCACCTGCTGGCAGGTGAGTGGCTGGATATAAAACCTCAGTAACCAGTTGTTGTGCAATTTGCTGATTTACAGCAATGTCTTTGTCCTTGGCCTCCGAGCCTGTGAGAGTGTGTACACCAGCCTCTGAGCCTGGGAGAAAGTTTAACTCAGTTTGAGCATCCTTCAAAAGGGGTACGAGAGTTTGAGCATCCTTGAGAATGCATACGTCAGTCTGAGATTCTTTGAGAACGTGTACATCAGTCTCACTAGTAGAATATACAATTTCTTTGTCCTCGGTCAGTGAATCCCTAAGCGCCCACACACCAACTTTGTCGCCAGACTGGGAATATTCCTCTATGTGCACAATAGTATTGCCTGCGATCTGCGAGCACATGTTTTTTGTGTCACTTGTAGAATCCAGAGGTAGATGTACTTGAACTTCACACTTGCTGCCGTTCTGAAGATAATGCACAGTGACTCCGTCCTCTGTGTGGGAATTCCACACCATGTACCCATCAGCCTCGCCAGCGGTTTGCGAATGGACAATCTGTGCATCTTCAATCTGACAGCCCTGGAGTAGGGCCTTGTCAGTCAGACCGTCCTGTGTGGTGTTGCTATCTGTCCGGGAAGGTTCAATATATTTGTCCTTAGCCCGAGGCGTCTGCAGCAAATGTGCGTCAGCCGCATTGGCTTTCTGTGTGGAAGAGGGGTTTCCCGCCTGAGATATTGGCTGCTGTAGAACAGCGGGACACAGCGCTGTTGGCTCATTAACACCATTTGGGTGTTCAGTGGCCAAGTCCACCTCTCCACCATCAACAGGTGGACAATTTGTCGGCGTGGTTGAGTCAGGTAACGTTGGTGCGGGTAACGTTTGGATAACGTTGGTGAGGCCTCCGGGCTCCGTGGGAGACTGTGGAGTGAGCAAGATGTCCCCCACAACCTTCTTCGTGTTGGTACATTTTTTCAGAGGCACTTTCTCTTGGGGCTCGTCAAACTGGAGCTTCTCAAACTGACTGCGAAGCCCGATCTTTGTGAACTTGGACTGCACGAGCTGGAATCTGCTTGGTCGGATCTTCCCCTTGGGCTCAGGCATTTTCCCTTTGGCATAGGCGTTGATCGCCATAGACAAGATAGTTAGACAAATGGATTCGTCACTGCTGGTGTTCCTCCCGATCAGGGCCATGTAGTTCAGCAGGTTATTGATCTCATCTACCGTGCGTTTGTTCACAAACCTCTTGGCAACCTTCTGCACGTCTATAGCTCGGGTCTGGTCTGCATCAAGCTCAAGAGACCTGGAGCGAAACAAAAGCTGGGGAATTTGAGTCTGATGTGGTGAATAATTGCAGTTATTTTGTCTGTCTTGTTAATAATACTTTCCGTTCGTCAAGTTCAGAACAAACTAAACTGATCAGGAACGGCAGGTCCCGAAAGAAAAGCTCCGCTGTATGACCATCAGAAGTCACCTCAGTAACTCTATTTGTCAGTGCTTTTTGAGGGTCAGCCGGGTGGCTGACACACGTGAAAACCGATCACTGTGGTTAAAAGTCTCCAAACCTAACTGAGCATTCCATGCCTCCCACCTACATGTGGAAATGCCAGAGATGGATTGTTGGAATGGAATGCGCTCTCTCTCTCTCTCTCTCTCTCTCTCTATCTCCCTAGAAGAACTCATCCCGCTGACCTAATTCCGTAGAGAATTAGGCGCAGGTTGGCAAGAACCAAGGCTTGGGAACTCCAGAGGGTGGGATGGGAGTAACTGCTGGAGTCTAACCAGCGAAAACCACATAACTTGCCATTGGTAACCAGATCGGCTGTGCTATTTTTTGAATAAGTAAACAGCCACATTAGGATCTAAATTAGAGGTTAGCCTAACCATGTTCAACCTGACACCGAAAGCTTAATTATTTACTTCAGCCTCCCCTCCCCCACCCCACATGAAAGGAGTTACAGATGATACCATATTTCTGATTGATGATTGTGTATTTTGCACAAAAAACTTGTAAGGCTGGTGTTCTAACCACTGAACTACAGGAGCTCCACAACAGCGTTTGGGAGAGCTGGTAGTCTGAACATTACCTTTCTGGATTAGCGATGCAGTACAGACTCCGCCCCAGATGCTCCAGTTCTTCTTTAAACTCCAGATTAAGGTAAAGACTTGAAGGAACACTGTCAAATCCGTAGAGAATTCCATACAGACAGCCGGCGATAGCTCCCGTTACATCACTCTCCCCTGTAGGGTCACAATAAGATTAGAACAACATAAGATTTCAAATCAGACTCGCAAACTAACAGCAAAGTTGTTAATGCAGTTAACCCTTCCATAGCTTAACTAGGTTCATTTTGGCCGCATTCTCATCCTGGGTCAGAAGGTTATGGCAAGCTCAAGGTGATGAATGATGAAAATAATTGCAAAGATCAAGGCCATTAGTGGGTTTGAAAATAAAAATTATAATCTCTGTATTTGATATAGCATTTTATCATCTCATTGAGACGTCTCAAAGCGCTTCTGTAAAGTGAATTGACTGCATATTTTGTGAGCAAAATGCAGCAGCCAATTGCACACAGAAATTAAAGTCTCAAATGTCAGGATTTTTTTTGCTGTATTGCCTTCATTTGTGAGTTTGGGTGGTCAGTCACTGTTTGTGTGTGATAAGACGGTGAAAACAGTGGCCTGAACCTCAAAGTGTCATCAATAACTGAAGTCAAACCGTACCCAAGTATTAAAATTCTGTCCCCTGGGTTTCCCGCAGTGTGGTGAAAAAAATATATGATCGCTGCTAGTTATCTTTGTGTTAGTGTTTATACTTAGAGCAATGCCACTCAATATTGAAGGAGCTTTGTTGACAGAGTCCATTACCAATACTCCATTACTACAACAAATGACATTTACACAGCGCTTTTCACATCAGGAGAATGTCCCAAGTTGGGATCAGGAGGGCAGGGGTAGGAGAGTGACTCAAGGCGCATTCAAGGCTTGTCTTGAGACAAGGGAGAGAGCGAGGCCAAGGGACCGTGGGATGAAGTTCCACAGGGTGGGGGCAGAGAGGCTGAAGTTTCGACCGCATATGTTGGGACGGGTAGGGTGGGCAAGGCAGAGAATGTGGAGCAGACTAGAGTCCGCCGAGCGGAGGGAGCGGTCAGATCGGTGTGGAATATTACCCCAGTGAAACATGGCCGAATTACACAGCTTCTTCCAGTCTCTCCCAGCCACCAGCAGAGCATCGTAAGCGATCAGTGTAGCCTCCAGCCCTTTCTGCTTCCCACTCGACTCTGAACGCCACCCTCTGTACAGCTGTCACATTTGTTTTGGGAAAGAGAAACACAGCTGTTAGTTGCAGTCACACGTCCAGTGCGAAAATTATTCCCATTAAGGGTAACTCAATACGCTGCAATACCTCTGTGACCATTTGCCTCCGTTCGTTTAGAAAGTGACCAACACACTGTGCCTAACAAAGCAGATGTCGACCTCAGAATTGTGTAGAGTAAATCTGATCAAACGTCAGTCAGCCTTTCGAGATTCATGCTGGAAACTGTGGCAACAACAAATTGCATTGGTGTAGCACCTTTCACGTCAGGAGGACGTCCCAAGGCGTTGGACAGTCAGGGATCTGCACACAAGCTGGTGGTTGTAATCGTGGAGGGTGAGGAGGCTAGAAGGGTCTTGAGATGGGTTTTGAAGGAGGCAAGGGAGGGGACGAGGCAGAGGCACTGTGGGTTGGACAAGGGAATGAATTGCTAGATACTGATTGTAAAATAACAATTGTATAACATGTCGGCACAGCGCCGTCCTCAGATGAACAACACTCAGTTAATATATTATAGACAGCTTTGCTAAAAATGTTAACGGTTTGGTATAGTCAGTCCTGGAAGAAATATCAGTGCTTAATAAAAAAAAACACAGTGCAAGATTTTTTTCAAAATGGATTTGTGACCATGACCACTCAATCTCGGGCCTGGATCTAGGTTGAGTGAGTTTGACATGTGAGGGCAGTATGAGCCGCGTCAGACAAGTCCTTTTTGTTTTGCGAATCTCGATTGCAAAGTGGACTCTCAAGTGTGAGGATGTGGTAATTGGCCTGTACAGTGATGCAGCGTTTGATCATGGAATTCTTGTGTTAATTAGAGCCAGGTCAGGAAAACACTGCAAAACTTTACCCCAATCTTTCCTCAAAAAAGACAAATTAGAGAGGTTTCCAAAGGTTTCCTTGTATTTTTGGGAAGTCCTGATGCCTGCCCCAAACTTTTGCTTCGCACCCCCCCCTGAACTTGTCCCTCTCTTGTACCTTGCTTCACTTTTTGCTTTTACGAATCTTGGAATAGTTTTTGCCTCTAACCACTGCATGCAAAGTTTGTTCGGGATTAAATCGCGTTGATTTTGTTTTGGGGTGTCTGACACATGCAGAAGAAGCCTATCATTGTGCTTAGGAGTCTCCAAACCAAACGGAGAATTCCATGCATCCCACCTACACGTGGGTTAGATTGTCGGAAATGAAATGCGTACTCTCTCTCTGTAGAGATACATCCTGCTTACTTACCTAATTCCAGAAAGTATTAGGTGCAGGTTGGCAAGAGCCAAGGCTTGGGAAGCCCAGAGTGTTTGATGGAGTAACTGCTGAAGTCTAAACAACTAAAACCACATTGAAAGGTCCCCAACTTATTCACAAATCTTTGCTGTGAAGTATAGTGAATGTGTATTTGATGTAAGATGTTTTTCGACAGCCAGATCCCACTACCAGCTTTATGGTGATTGAACAATTTTATCTGGGGAGGGAATTTTTTTTTCTCATTTCTACTAGTTCTATGGGATATTTTACGTCCACCTTAACAAGCAGACGGGACCTCAGTTTAACGTCCCATCTGAAGGGTGGCTTCTCTGGCAGCTCAGCGCTGGAATGTTGGTCTGGATAAAAAAGATCAGACACGACATCGTAGTATGAAAGGCTCTTAAAAGGACCAAGTCCTGGGATATCAAATCTGCGTCACCCCCCCTGCCGCCTTATATGGTCTCATATCCCAGCCATGAGAGTCGTTCTAATTGGGGTGAGCGGGCGAAACCTTTGTTTGTTAAAAAGCCGCAAATGCTTAACCGGACACGCAATCGTTACCACAGTCAGCAAGTGACAAGTGTGGCTCGTCAGCAGCCAGTAACTAAAGGTTCACGGATTTAATTTATTTGCAAGGTACTATTCATAGCCCAGTTAATGATTTGAGTGGTTGAGATACCATTGCCCCACTTCATCCTCACAGTCCTAATCAGGCATTTATTATTGCCACCAGATCAGGTGCCTCTATTCCAAGGCGATTACACACAATTTTGCAATCAGTACATTGTTAAGCTATGATATCAAGCAGTGATCGTTTTCTAATTTGAGCCCTTTGACTTGTATAGATTGTAAAGACAATAAAGGCCTTGAAGGCTTCTCTCCCTTGATGGAGATTGTGCCCGTTTGAATTAAGTCCTGTAGCTCAGTGGTGAGAGCACTCGCCTTACAAGCAAGAAACTGGGTTCAATTCCAGGCAGGGTGAAATCTTGGGCAAGTCTCCTTACTCCACACGTTTGGTAATAATCCCTCAAAAAAAATTGATCATTTCAATCATCAATTGCTTGTGGAACACTGGTGTGTGCAATTGGCAGCCGTGTTTCACTCAAAAATATATAGTCAATTCACTTTACAGTAAATTTTGTGATAAGATGTGATAAGGCGCTATGTCAAATGAAGGATTATTATTATAATATTATTAAAACAAGTTAGCAGCGAGCGGGGAAAAAGTTCATAGCTTTGTAATCTGGCATTCACTGCCACAGAAACTCATTGAGTCGAAAGATGTAGAGATACTTGGGGAGGGAAATTATTAAGTGGAAGGTGTAACTAGGAGAGGTTGTTATATGATCACAAGATCGGTTCAGATGAAGAAAAAGCCCTTGGGCCCATTTCACCCACAAACGTACAGTCAATTCACTAGCAGACATCTCAAAGCCAAATTCGAGGATTATTATTACTTGTATTATTTGATCTCATCTGTCCAGAACACCCACCCTCCTGTCCTTCCCATCACCACATCAAACTGATATCTTTCAATAGTTGATATTTTGCAAAATAACCATCTTTCCTGACAGCAATGCCCCGTATACAATTGGCCATCACCTACTGTCGACAATAAACTTTACAGTGAACCATGCTTCAAGACATCGTGCTGACATGACAGTCGCTCTAATAATAATAATCCTTGCATTTGATATAGCATCTTATCCTGCCATTGAGATGTTTCAAAACATTCCACAGAATGTATTGAAAAGTGGATTGACTGTAGATCAAAATTTGCTGTATCAAATGTAAGAATTATTATTGCAAATTTCTGAAACAAAATTGCAGATTTTTAAAAATAAAAATGGCAATCACACAAAGTTCAGATGAAGAAGACCCATTTGATCTCATCTTTCCAGAATCCCCAGCCTGCAATCCTCACCATCCCACATTGAGCTATTTGATAAGTGATGTTCAGTGTGTCTCCCAATCTCGTAAACCTGCACCAGCCACAAATTCCACTCTGTGGGAATAAACACCAGGAATTACCTTGTGTTGTTCTTTGATTTTGTAGGATTTAGGAAACAAGGGAACGTCGCATCCGTCCTTCTGGATTCCTCTCAACTTTAGGTAAAACTGCCAAATGGTTTCAAAGCAAAACCAATTCTCCCGGTAATCTGTGAACATGACAATATGTAAATTAATGTATTGCAGTAAGATGGTAAAGAGTAAAGTCTGAAAGTGCAAGCAATAACACAATTACTCAAAGTGCTTTGAGAAGTTTCAACGACATGACAAGGCACTGAACCAAAACTAAGGATTATTATTGTATCCTGTGGAGTCTTTAGCTCAGTGGTTAGAAGTGGGAATGTATTGTATTACAAGTGGGAAACCTGGGTGCAATTTCAGGCAGGGTGAAACATTGGGCAAATTTCCTTACTCCACACGCCTGATAATAATCCCTCAAAAAAATATATACTAAACTGGTCATTTCAATCCACGACTGTTTGTGGGACACTGCTGTGCGCAAGTGGCCGTGTTTCACCCACACATATGCAGTCAATTCACTTTACAGTATATTCTGTGAAGCGCTTTTGAGATGTCTAGAAGATGTGAAATATAAGGATTATTATTAGTAGTAGTATTTTGATCACTGAATACAACCTGAGAAGTGAGCGATCTTGTTTTCACAGTACTGCTCCGCAATAGGCATCACCTCCATCATCCTCCGTCCCCACTGAGCAACAGGTTTCCCTTGAATAGCGTACGAGGTGAAAAGGGCTGTACAGAAATTACCCAGAAAAGCTGTGGAGGAGAGAGAGAGAAAAAAGGATTAGAGGTAAGCTTTTAAGACCACTCAAAAGTTAACACCAACAAAACAGACCTGGAACAACAAGAAAATTACACTTAGAGTGTCTTTTACGTCAGGAGATGTCCTAAGTTGCTGAATTAAGGGAGAAGTTAGGTGAAGACTTTTGATAGGATAGATCAGCCGTGATCTTAAGAGAAATGGCGGAATAGGTTCGAGGGGCTGAATAGCCTCCTCCTGTTCCTATGACATGGAAAGCCCCAGCCAAAAAACCACAACCGAATCTAGTGGAATCGATGTATTTTTTTAAAGTAATTAAGGAAATATTCAAAGGGATATGGGGAAGTGGGACTGAATGGGACTGAATGAGTGAGATAATAATAATAATATTCCTTGCATTTGATATAGCGTTTTTCACGTCTTCTAGATGTCTCAAAGCGCTTCACAGAATATACTGTAAAGTGAATTGACTGTATATTTGTGGGCAGCCAATCGCGCACAGCAGTGTCCCACAAACAGTCGTGGATTGAAATGACCAATTTATTATTGTTTTTGTTTGAGGGATTATTATTAGGCATGTGGAGGAAGGAAACTTACCCAAGGTTTCACCCTGACCTGCCTGGATTCAAACACAGGTCTCACACTTGTAAGGCGAGCACTGAGCTACAGGGCTCCACAAGGATCCAATGTGTTGAATTTTGCCCTATAAATTCTATGAGTGTAATCTATTTCACGTTGCTTATTTTTCCACCCGCATTCAAGAGCAGAGGGCTTTAGCTGAGCTGTACATGTCTGACATTGTCCCCATTCCTGACTGGTCACTCCAACACATCAACACAACCGCAATGGTGTCACAGCCAGACACTGGGTCAGGCTGATTCAGAGCCTCTCAATCCTTGATTCTATTTATACCCTATGCTGAGGATGCCAGAGTGGAAACACAATGTCTGCAGAATCTAGCCAGTGTGCGGTTTAGCGAAGTCAAACAACAATGCATGGGTTCAAGTATTTCATGCCGAATTATCCAACTTGTTTCCAAAAATAATTGGGACAGAGAAATGGTACATAGTGCTCTCTGGCTTGCTGGACAATCATAAAGCCTGAAAGCCGCAGTCAGTGGAGGGGCTCACACAACCAAACAACATCAACAACAACTTGCATTTACACAGCGCCCCCTCCTGCGGGGTAGTGTCTCAGAGCTACTGACAGCCGTGGAGGATGACAGACGGTCAAAGAGGAAGGTCTTCAGACATGACCTGAAGATGGGGAAGAAGGGGGGGCATGGCGGAGGGAGGGAGGGAGGGAGGGAGGGAGGGAGGGAGGGAGGGAGGGAGGGAGGGAGGGAGGGAGGGAGGGAGGGAGGGAGGGAGGGAGGGAGGGAGGGAGGGAGGGAGGGAGGGAGGGAGGGAGGGAGGGAGGGAGGGAGTCAAACCTCCCATGAAGATAATAAAACTCCTTGCATTTGATATAGCGCTTTTCACGTCTCAAAGTACTTCACGGAATATACAGTGAACTGACTGTATATTTGTGGGCGAAACGCAGCAGCCAATTAGACTACCTGCGCCTAATACTGTCCAGAATGAGGTAAACAATTGTGCGTGTCTCTCTGAGGAGACATTGAATATTCCATTCCAGACACAGGGAGATTAGGGGTCCAGGAGAGGGTTGTAGGAAGGTGGCATATGAGGAGTATGCACACAGTCAGAGACCACTTAAGCGAAGGGTCCGTGGGACACGGCTGTGCGCAATTGGCTGCTGCGTTTTGCTCCACAAATATACAGTCAATTCACTTTGCAGTATATTCCGTGAAATGCTTATGAGACGTCCAGAAGATGTAAAAAACGCTATATCAATCGCAAGAATTATTATTATTATTATTATTATTATTGTTACCTGTTGGGAAACTGTGGGTCATCCGGCCGCATTCGATGCTGGCTTGCAGCAGGTCGTTCAGTTGCTGTGGCTTCGAGAAGCGCATTCCGATGCACATCGTCCTGGCAGCCGCTCCGAACATAGGCTCTGTGGATTGCACCCGACAGCTGCCCGTTACCGCAGCGCCTTCGAATTACACGTGGACGAGGCAGAAGGCAACGCAACGAAGACACACTCATCATCCGGGGAGATATATTCCTCATCAGTGGGCTAATTAACCTCCGCAGAGATAGGGTCCACAATGATAATAATCTTTGCATTTGATATGGTGCCTTAGTAACTGTCCAGTGCCTTGGGACGTCCTCCTGACATGAAAGGCGCTATACAAATGTAATTTTGTTGTTGGTTGTTGCCTTATCATGTCATTAAGACAACAGCAAATTACATTTACACACAGCCTTTCACGTCTGGAGGACGTCCCAAGGCGCTGGGCAGTCAAAGATTTGGACCCAAGCTGGGGGTTGGGATGAGGAGGGTTGGAGGAAAGGGAGGGTAGGGGTGACCGAAGGTACGTTCAGCTCCAATGAGACCCTGCTTACTACACCTCTCAGCCATCACCTTGGAGCTGAACACCATTATTAAACAGACGCTCATTCCTTCGTCCAACCAGGTGGGTAATATTTTAAAAGGGAAATGAAGAAGAGGTCAAACCCACGGATGAATCACACTGTGTGTGATTGATGTTACCTTGTTTACTGAGTGGGGTGTACCCTCTGGCCCTCGAGTTACGTGTTGCCATTTGGACGCTCCCTCTGGCTGGAGCTGGGCTGTTTGAAAGTCGGTTCTGGTGTGCGTCTAAAGCAAGGAGGTACCTCTTTGCTGCTTGACTGTAGAATGTCTTCAAGGAATCCCGACCTGAGGGACAGCACAGATTTATTATAATAATACAACAATAATCCTTGCATTTGAGATAGCTCCTTATCATGTCAGTTGTCGGACGCTGCTGTGCGCAATTGGCTGCCGCGTTTCACCCACAAATATACAGTGAATTCACTTTACAGTCTATTATGTGAAGCGCTTTATGACGTCTAGAAGACGTGAAATGCGCTATAATCAAATGCAAGGACTATTATTATTATTGAGATGCCTCCCAGTAATTCACAGAATAAACTGTAACGTCAATTGATGGTGTATTTTGTGGGTGAAACGCGGCAGCCAATTGTACACAGCAGTGACCCACAAACATATTTAGTGACCAAATTCTTATTATTTATTAAAACATTTTTTTAAAAAAGGATTATTGCCCACAGAAAACGGTCCCCGAATCGACTGAAAGTAACTTCCTACTTTTCCCCCCTTGGTAAAAAGAGGCGTGTGGAGTACGGAAACTTGCCTACGGTTATGCCCCATCTGGGAATCGAACCTGGATTCTCTCGCTTGCGAGGCGAGTGCTCTAACCACTGTGCCACCAAAGTAACGGGATCTTAAGGTAGCATGCACAAGCGAGTGTGCACTGGGAATGGCCTTAAATACTCTATTTGCTCCTCACTCCTCAGTGTATGGGGAGGGATGGAACTAATCTTTTATCCGCTGCCAGCACCACAAGTGTGTGTCAGATTCAATATGAACAGAAAATCAAAACAAATGGACAAGTTCTGTACAAACGTTGGTAAGTCAACTAACTCAGGCAGGTACTTAGGTTGCATATCAAATTGAGGAAACTTACAGCACAGAAGGAGGCCATTCGTGCCTGTGCCAGCTCTTTGAAAGAGTTACCAACTATTATAATAATAATAATCCTTGCATCTGATATAGTGCTTTGCACATCTTGTCGACGTCCCAAAGCGCTTCACGGAATTTACAGTAAAGTGAATCGACTATATTTGTGGGCGGAACGTGGCAGCCAATTGTGCACAGCAGCGTCCCACAAACAGTCGTGCATTGAAAATGGCCAATTTTTATTATTGTTTTTTTTGGGGAGGGATTATTATTAGGCGTGTGGAGTAAGGAAACTTGCCCAAGGTTTTGCCCTGATCTGCCTGGATTCGAACATAAGTCTCACGCTTGTAAGGCGAGTGCTCTAACCGCTAGTCCCATTCCATCGCTCTTAACCCCCACAGCTCTGCAAATCTTTCCCTTTCAAGTAGATGTCCAATTCCCTTTAATAATGAATTGAGTAATTAATTTAATATTATTTAACTCAAGAGCTGTAATGCAATGGCCAAAGTCAGTCCAGCACAAGAATGTGCTGTTTCACATTCCAAACCTGCCTCTGTTCACAGTAAAACACTTTAAACATTGAACCAGGCTCTCTCTCCCACCAGACCTCTTTTAATCGTCAATGAATGAGTCTATTATATTGTGGTGGTTGGCTTTTTTAAAGGTACACCAGTGGTCACTGGAAGCAGAGAGACAGAGAGAGTAAAACTTATTTTAATATAATGTTATTTGATAAAATCCGATTATGAATTGAAATGAAAAGTCATTTTGGTGGGGAAGGGGATTATATGGTGGTGATTAATAACTGGGAGGATTTTAACGTGCAACCTGACTGTTATAGGAAGAGAGAGAGAGAGAAAGGTGAGCAGGAAGCAGGGAATGATTTGGTAAACTTCGTAACTAGTGATTGATAGAAGGAGAGAAAGGAGACAGAGAGAGGGGTGGGAGGAGAAAGAGAGAGGGGGAGAGAACGGAGACAGATAAGAGAGAAATGAGACAGAGAAATAGAGAGAGAGAGAAAGGAGACAGAGAAATGAGAGAGAGGAATTGAGAGAAAGAGAAATAGAGAGAAAGTAGACAGAGAGAGGGAGAAAGGAGAAGAGAAAGAGAGAGAAAGAAATGAGACAGAGAAAGAGGGGAGAGAGAAAGGAACAAGAAAAATATTCTCAACTCACCAGAAGCCAAGGCTTCGGCTGTCGCCAGATGCATTAGAGTATCAAAGGAGACCTTCCACTGAGTTGACTTTACAACCATCGCGTCCACCTCGTCGGATAAATCCGACTCCTCTAACCCGAGTCCAGATTTGTTGCTCTCCTGGCTCATGTTGTGAAAGCCCATGGCGTTGCCCAGGGCTCCCAAGACCATCGCAGCTTCATATCTGTCCATTGCCTCCATCCAAACACACACACACAGAGAGAGAGAGACTGGACTGAAGACCAGAGAATGCTCCTTCCACTGTCCACAGGGTCTAAATAAATGGCCAGTTGATGACAGTGTCTCTGGTGTCCCGCCCTGCGCCCCATCCATTGGAGCTGTAACACGTAACATGTCCTATTGGAAGCAGCCGCCTTTCCCCAGCAGCTTCAAATTGGAAAGGGTTTAAACTCGATGGGGATTCAATAATAATAATAATAATAATCCTTGCATTTGATATATGTATCGCTTTCACGTCTTCTAGACGTCTCAAAGCGCTTCGTAGGATGTATCGTACAGTGAATTGATTGCCTGCATATTTGTGGGCGAAACGCAGCAGCCAGTTGCGCACAGTAGTGTCCCCACAAACAGCCGTGATATTTGGTCACTCAATCCTACCGCCGTTCAATCACTCAAAACCCAAAGGAAAGTGTTTATGTTTTCGTCAGCCCGGTTTGTGGGGGTGACCCCATCACCAAAATAATAAGTCATAAAATTATAATCCTTGCATTTGATATAATATAATATAATTTCATGTAATAATAGAAATGGCTGTATCTTTGAGACGTCTCAAAATGCTTCATAGAATATACTGTAAAGTGGATTCACTGTGTATGTTGTGGGTGGAACATGGCAGCCAAATGGTCATGATTGAGGCATTAAATGATTAGGATTTTGGGGGGTTGGAATTATTAAAAGTAAATAAATTCTTACTTAAAAGAGTGTTACTTCACTTCCTCTTTACTTCAGCGCTTTGGGACGTCCTCCCGACGTGAAAGGCGCTTTATAAGAGCAATTTTTTTTTGTTGTTGTTGTCTCCAAACCAAACAGACGAATCCATGCATCCCAACCACACAAGGAAATCCCAGAGATAGATTTTTAGAATGCAATGCTCTCCAGGTGAGATCCTATGTGACCGGCAGTGTATAAGTGTGAATTATGCCTACCATGAAAGTTGCACCGTAATTTTGCTTAGAACACTATTTCACCACAGCTTCAAAGTTATCAGAATCTACCTTTTTGTAAAAAGAATATGGATTGACAACAATAATAATTCTTGCATTTGATATCGCTCTTTATCACGTTGCTCACGTGTCTCAAAACGCTTCAGAGTTTAAAAAAAGGATCAAATAGCACAAATTATTCCAACGTGAATCGAATATATCGTCCTGGATATTGTTGACTCCAATATCCTAATCTCAGCGTTATTTTGTTAACTTTCAAATCAAAATTATTACACTCACACTCAACCACTAGAACAGTAAGCGAAGCATCTACTTAGTACATTGCAGATTATACATATATTATTGTAGAGTCCTAGAGTGGTTAGAGCACTCACTCCACAAATAAGAGGACCCAGGTTCATTTCCCAGACGCAGCGAAAACCTTAAGCAAGTTTCCTTACTCCACATGCCTGTTTACCCAACCTAACCTATGTAACAGTAAGTAAGAACCCAGTTCTTAGTCGATTCGAGTTTTGCTTTCTGGGAGTAATCATTTCAAAAGTAATAATAAATTTAGTCACTCCACAGATTTTGAAAAGCATTCGAGTGCAACATTATCATCACTGTCTTGAATATTATGAAGGCGTTTGACAATCAATAGACTGCTTCCCCATGTTGATGAGTCCATAACGAGGCACATACTGTACAATCTAAACATGAATTGTATGAAATACAATTCTATTGAATACAACTATATTGTGTGTGTGTTATAATTGGTAATTATGCCTGAATTCGAACACAGGTCTCACGCTTTGTAAGGTGAGTGCTCTAACAACTGAGCTACAGCACTGCAGAAATCTATTACACAGATTTCAAGAATTTATTCAACAAGACAGATTGCAAGAGCTTTTACAAATGCATAAAGAGGAAGAGACTAGAAAAGTAAATGTGGATCCATTACAGGCAGAGACAGGAAGGATTATAACGGGGGAATAAAGATATGGCAGAATCATTAAATAAATAATGACTTCACGTTAGAAGACACTGAAACCTTACCAAATAATAATAATAATAATCCTTGCATTTGATATAGCACTTTTCACATTTTAACGACGTTCCAAAGCACTTCACAGAATATACTGTAAAGTGAATTTTCTGTATATTTGTGGGCGAATCGCGGCAGCCAATTGCGCACAGCAACGTCCCACAAACAGTCGTAGATTGAAATGACCAATTTTATTATTGTGTTTTTTTTGGATGGATTATTATTAGTACCAAAAATAGAGGTGAACCAAGAAGCTACTGTTAGTGAGCAACTTAGGTAAATTAACATCAGCGAAGAATTAGCACTAGGGAAACTGTTGGGATTGAAAAATGACAAATCCCCTGGATCTGATGGTCTGCATCCTAGGGTTTTAAAAGAAGTGGCTGATGAGATAGTGGATGCCTCGTGTTTGATCTTCCAAAATTCTCTGGATTCTGGAATGGTTCCCATTGATTGGAAGATCGCAAACGTCACACCACTATTTAAGAAGGGTGGGAGAGAAGATGGGGAACTATAGAACAGTTAATCTGACGTCAGTGGTAGGAAAATTCTAGAATCCTTAATTAAGGACATCTTAGTGGGGTACATGATTAGGCAGAGTCAACATAGCTTTACAAAGCATAAAGAAGAAGAGACTAGCAAAATGCTTAACAAATCTTTTAAGAGATTTTTGAGGATGTAACTAGCGGGTTAGATAAGGGAGAATCAGTAGATGTAGTGTATTTAGATTTTCAGAAGGTTGGTGTTTAGAGGGATTTGAGTGACCTTGTACACCAGTCGCAAAAAAATATTATGCAGGAATATCAAGCAACTAGGAAGGCTAATGGCACGTTGGTGTTCATTGCAAAAGGGTTAGAATACAGTACAGCATATTGTATATAGTTACACACAGTACAGTATAGAGTATTTACAGTTACACGGTATAGAGTATACTGTACTGTATAGTTACACACACATTACAGTGTATATACAGTTATACACACAGTATAGGGTATATACAGTTACACACAGACACAGCAGTATAGAAAGTATACCACAACAAGAAATTACATTTGTAAAACGTCTTTCATGTCAGGAATTGTCCCAAGGCGCCTGACAGTCAGTGTTTCAGACCCGAGCTTCAGTCGGGATCAGGGAGGTAGGAGAGAAGGAGAAAGGGGGGTGATCGATGGCACGGTCGAAGAGGAAGGTCTTGAGATGGGACTTGAAGGAAGCTAGGGAGGACTGCAAGTGGAGAGATTGCAGTATTCATTGTGGTGATGGTAGATGAGAGTGAGGAAGCAGGGATGGGGGATGGATGTAGGATGGGAGCTGTGGTAGGATCTGAGGGTGGGATGGGTGAGTGAGATGGAAAGGGTGAGCCACATAATAATAGTAGTCCTTGCATTTGATATAGCGCTTTTCACATCTTCTAGCCGTCTCAAAGCGCTTCACAGAATATACTGCAAAGTGAATTGACTATATATTTGTCGGCAAAACGCAGCAGCCAATTGCGCACAGCAGTGTCCCACAAACAGTTGTGGATTGAAATGACCAATTTTATTATTGTATTTTTGGGGGGATGGATTATTATTAGGCGTGTGTGTGGAATAAGGAAACTTGCCCAAGGTTTCACCTTGACCTGCCTGGATTCGAAACACAGGTCTCACGCTTGTAAGATGAGTGCTCTAACCACTGAGCTACAGTGGGCGGTAGGAAGGCTGCCAAGCGGATGTTGTCAATTTTGGAGGTAAGGAAGTCCATGACCTCTTCGCACTTGGCGTTGGATGAGATGGTTGAGGGGGCGCACGGAAGAGGTGATGGGTGGTGGAGAATAGGATCTTGGGAGTTATTTTTGGTCGTCTGAGGTTGGTTTTCCGCCATCCGTGCTCGAGCAGCCAGATTTTGGATATTAGGGAGCGGAGATGGGTGTTGTACTAGGTGGAACGGGTGGGTTTGTTGACGGTCCTGGACTTCAGGGGGATGGGGGAGTTGAAAGTGAAGGAGAGGTCATCATTGTGATGGCTGCTTCAGGATCTCTGCAGGTGGAAGGTCAGAGGGAATGGAGCTCTGAGGATGAGAGGGCCTTTGTGAGGGTCTCGGGAGAAGCCTTTTCCATGGGCGGAAATGTATGGTTGAGGGCTTGAGAAGAGGAATGCAAAAGGAGGAGATGAGAAAATGGTCTGAGATGGCCTTGTCCATGATGCACAATAAAAACAAGTTACACACACAGTGTAGAGTATATAGAGTCACACACACAGTCTAGAGTATATACAGTACAGCGAAATTACATTGTAATTATATTCATATACAGTCACACACACAGTATATAGTCTCACACACACTCACAGTGTACAGTATATAGTCACACATACAGTGTAGAGTATATACAACAAAATGACATTGTAATGATATTCACATAGTCACACACAGTGTAGAATATATAGAGTCACACACAGTGTAGAATACTGTATATGCAACAAAATTACATTGTAATGATACATTCATATACAGTCACACAGTGTAGAGTATATACAGTCACACATAGTGTAGAGTATACAGTTACAGAGTGTAGAGTATATACAGTCACACACACAGTACAGAGTATACAGTCACACAGTGTATAGTATATCGTCACACACACAGTGTAGAGTATATACAGTCACACACACACAGTATATAGTCACACACAGTGTAGAGTATACAGTCACACAGTGTATAGTATATCGTCACACACACAGTGTAGAGTATATACAGTCGCACACACACAGTATAGAGGGTACAGAGTTAATCAGGGGTTGGGTTGAAGTGGCCGCCAATCACCAGAGGAGGAGCCGGCGAGTCGAGTCCTCCCACTTGTCCCTGAGGCAGGGACAGCGCCGGCCGCCAGCCTCGCTCCCTGCCAGGCCAGGCCCCCAAAGACACACACACACACACACCCCGGGCCCGGGGACTGGCCCAGGCCGAGGCCGAAGCCTGGTGTGTGTGTGTGAGGGATAGAGAGAGAGAGAGAGAGTAGAGAGAGACCAGCGGGAGGGAGGACAGCAGCACCGAGCCCAGGCCTGAGAGCAGGGCCCCGGGGACGGAGAGGGGGGGGGAGAGGGGGACGTTGGTCCTGAGTGTGCAGGTGGTCGGGGGCCGGGAGGGGGAGGAGGGAGGAGCGGCCGAGGCGTCAGAGAGAAGATGGTAAATGACCGGCTCCCACTCACTCACTCCAGCCCCAGGCTTCCGGGCCTAGCCCTGGCCGCCCGCGCGCAACTGAGCCTCAGGCTGAGGCCTTGCCTTCTCTCTCCCCCTCCTCCCCTCTCTCTCTCTCTGTCCTTCCCTCTCTCCTCCCTTCCCTCCATCTCTCTCTCTGCTTTCCCCCTCCCCTGTCTCTCTGCTTCCCTCTCCTTCCTTCCCTCTCTCCTTCCTTCCCTCTCTCTCGCCTTCCTTCCCCCCACCCCCCTCCCTCTCCTTCCCTCTCCCTCCTGCCCTCTCTCTCTCTCTCTCTGTCCTTCCCTTTCCCCTCCCTTTCCTCTCTCCTCCCTTCCCTCTCTGTCGCCTCTCTCTTTCCCCCCTCTCTCCTTCTCTCCCACCCTCTTGCTATCTCTACCTTCCCTCCCTCCCTCCACCGCAGGCTCCCCTCTCCCTCCCTCCCTCCCTCCGCAGAGCAACGATAGGGAGAGAGGGGAGTCTGCGGTGCTGTGTCTACGCGAGGCTGCTGCTTGCAGGCCTAATGGCTGAGTGTTTGGGGGGCAAACAGGACTATTTCAGTGTCCCCTCACTCTCCACACTGCGCCATGCTGGAGTCTCTCTGCTCATGTCCCCAACCACAAGCCCCCTCCTCCTCCCCCCCCCCATTATATCAACCTCAGGCAAAGAGGGATCATTCCCCCCCCCCCCCCCCCCCACACACACAGACTCTTGTCAGTCACTGTGCCCTTGGCAACCACCTCACAGCCTCCCTAGTCTTCCCCATTTAACCCACTGTTTTGCCACCCCTCCCCCATTTCCACTTCCCCCCCCCCTCACTCCCCCCCCCCTGCCTCACCCCCACTTTGATCCGCTCGCTCCTGCTTGGCTCCCGGTTTTGACCTCTCCCTCCCCACTTTTGCCCCTTCCCTACCCCTCCGCTGGGTTGTTCAGCGCCACCGTCCTGGGGAGGGGGCATGTTTGCATAGAAGTTTGCAGTTTTTAATCTGAAGCATTTTTTTTAGGCATCTCAACGATGTGATAAGGTGCTCTATCAAATGCAAGGATTGTTATAAACTTTGTGTGCACTGTCGAGCATGAACCTCCTGTGATTTTTCCCCCCCCCACACACACCTCCTGCAGCACCAACACCCCGTTTGCACTCATTGCCCAGTCAATCATCTGTGAGAGTACAGCAGTCTCCCAACAATCTCTGGAACACTATATACGAGTCGCTCCCCGTCCCTCACCTCGTCCCAAACACGGATTAAGATCTAGTTTTTCGACCGCCCTTTCGGTCACCTTAACCTTCTCCCCACCCTCACTCAATCATCCATCTCAGGCTCCTGGTCAAAAAGTGCTCTTAGACATCCAAGGTGAAAGGCGCTGTATGCATATCAGTTGTTATAAATGCCATCGTTTGTGTGGCCCTTTCTTCCCCCTCTTCCTTAGCAGCGCACTATCTCTGTCCTACTCCTAAACCCTCCCTCCTTTTATCAAGGTGTTTTTACCCCCGCTGTAATTAATTAATTGGTTAAATATGTGTCTGTGGCAAGATTTGCAACTGTGTATTTGTTCTCTCTCCATTGAGAATAACATTTTTTTCAGGAGAAAAAGGGGGAAAATGAGGAAATTGGACCACTCATCTGTGCTTTGTTTTGTATTTCTGTGCATTCTTGTGTTTGTGTGGAGAGTAGTAATCGTACATGAGTGAATTACAACTGTGCTGTGGGCTTAATCCAGGGTTTCAAATTATGTTTGGGTGCAAAACAGAAGCTTTTATGTACTTTTAAGGCAAATGAGCTCTGAGATCAGTCTAGTCTTTTGAGAACTCCTTGGTGTGCACATGTGTGTGTTTTTACAAGCCAAAATATTGTTTTTTGGTAATCCTAAATGTTTGTGCTGTACGGTTCGTATTTAGACTCGCAGAGTCTTGGAAAAGTGGGTTTGTGTAGGCATTGGTACACACCTGTATCGGTGCCTAAATATATTTACAGATTATTCGGGTAATGGCCCTGACTAGTAAACGTTAGTCCAAAAGCTGAGGAAATCACCTGTGGAAAGTCTGAACTGCAATGGGCAGAGAGGCTCAATCTCATTTGGGGTTCTGATTACCTAAAGAGCGTACAGTGACGCCTCTAGTTTCTCTCGTGAAATCCTTAATCCCAGTCCTGTTTTCATGTATTGATATGTTAATAGATTGTACTGATTCAACCAACAATCAGTTGTATTATTTTCCTTGACTGCTGGATGTTAAAAGCTCTTCTGCATCACCCTACGACATTCCAAATTCAACCATAGCCAAATAAATATAATTTGTCCGCTCACACCCGACTAATTTAAAAGCTTTTGAGTTTTTAATCGTAAATTTTAAAATCACAGAATTTGACTTTATCGAAGTAGAATTTTAATGTGTAATAATGATCAGGAATGATTTAGCTCTGCTGCACAATACTTTTAGACCTCATTATAAGATTCAAATGCCAAGGTAATTACAAAGGGGTTATTGGTTAGTCAGGGCGGATTTCAAACCTATTGTATTCAGGTAGTTGCCACAACTAATCATCAACTTTTTGGCTGTCTTTTGTGACAGAACAATATATGCGTTCTGCTGTAAAGTGTAGACCACGTAAAAGTTTATGTTATAATTTAGGAACATTACTCATTTCTAAAAGTTTTTATGGAGACAAAGTGCAATAAGGAATATTGCACTAAACAAATGGTTTGAGCTCTTTTCCTCTACCAAACTAGAGCCCGTTAATCCTTGAGTGACATCTCACTACAAACTCTTTGTGTAAAACATTCGACAACTCCTTATATATTTGGATGCCCAGCCCCCCTTTCTACAGTGCCTAGGGCCATCCTCTTACTCTCGCCTGCCCTCCTGATCCAAACACCCAGCTCAGGTCCAAATCCCTGTCAGCCATTAATAAGAGATTTATAATAATAATCCTTGCATTTGATATAGCGCTTTATCATGTTTTTGAGACGCCTCAAAATACTCCACAAGAATATACTGTGAATTGACTATATATTTTGTGTGCAACGCAATTTGGTTTAAAGAACATTTTTGATTAACTTGGACTTGCCGAACTTCAGCCTGTAAACTAAAGATTTACAAATTGACCTTGTTTTTATGTTCAGCTCAGAGTATCCAGGCGTAGCATTTTTTGGCAAGCTACAGTATTTGCGTGTTCATTGGGCTTTAGGTGTTTTTGCTGATCTGAACACTCACTGTGCGAGCATTAATTAGAAAGGCTTCCTGAATTATTGCCACAATACCGTGTCTTGTAATTGTGGCATAGTTTTTTTATATAAAGAAAAAAATGTTGTGACATTTGAAAGAGTATGTGCAGATTTTAAAGAGAGCAAAAGGTATTTATCAGCCCACTTGTCATATACACTAGTACTATGTGTTGGGTTTCAGTCCAAGAATACATGCTCTCATGTCATTGGTGTATTTCAGTGGTATCAAGCTTTTTTTAGTTGCTAGGAGGATAGACAGAAACGCATTTAGAAATTCCTGAGAGGGCTTTGGGCGCTGTTAGCTTAAGGGTGACCAGAGACAGTGTTTTCTGAGAGACTTACTCTCCAATGTTGGGGTAGTGTTGGTAAGGTAGTAGTAATAATAATCATCCTTGCATTTGATATAGTGCCTTATAGTATGAGGCACTATATCAAACGCACATTAGATTCGGAAACGCAGGCTATAATTGGATCAGGTTTACAAGCTGTGTCCTTTAGCCCTTGTGTGTTTTTAAAGCGGTTTGTGTCTTGCCAGTCTTAGGGGGCCTTGTGGAATAACCATTTTTTTTCTAAACTGGCCTAAAAACCTCTCGCCTTCAAAAAGGGAAAAATATAATTTGTTTGTATATAGGTGGAAATTATTTGTATTTGGCTGTAATCATTTATTGTTAATAAATAATAGTATTCCTTGCCTTCGACGATAGGGTGTTATCACATTGTTGAGTTGTCTCAAAGCGTTTCACAGAATATACTGCAGAAGTGTGTATTTCGTGGGCAAAACTAAATCTTTGCAAATGATTGAAACCAACATAACTTGATTTCGAACAAAAAAACTGATGTGCTTGTGCTTGTTTTGTTTGTTGTTCCCTGTGTTTGGTCGTGAATATAAACGTCTATTTGTTCCTTTTTTCTCTCCTATTCTCTCGCCTCCCTCCCACATCTTTTTCTCTTCTCTTCTTCCTCACCCACCTCTCCCCCACCCCCCCCACCCCCACTTCCTCACCCCCAGTAAAAATGAACAGTGGTAATAATAATTCTTGTTTTTTGCTGCTTAATCCTCAACTTCTCTAAACACTTCACAGGACTTTTATCATAAAGTGTAGTGACTGTACACAGTAAACTGCTGATAACTTGTCGCTCCCAAGGAAAAGAGCTTTGTAAGGCTATGGGGAAAGAGCGGTGGGAGTGGGACTAATTGGATAGCTCGTTCAGAGAGCTGGCACAGACACAATGGGCCGAATGGCCTCCTTCTGTGCTGCGCTGTGGCAAGTGTTAGACGTGTGTATAACCACATAAATTAATGCAGCGTGATATTGACAGCATGATAATAATGCTACTAGTTCTTGCATTTGATATAGCACCTTATCAAACATTAGTTACACGTTAAACCAGGATGTTCACTCACGCCGTCTCATTCCTTTTGTTTTGTGCAGAACAAGCTGAAATCCTCGCAGAAGGATAAAGTGCGCCAGTTTATGGTCTTCACGCAATCCAGTGAGAAGACTGCCGTGTGTTGTTTATCGCAGAATGACTGGAAGTTAGATGTTGCCACAGACAATTTTTTTCAAAATCCAGAACTGTACGTTCGAGAAAGTCTGAAAGGTTCATTGGATAGAAAGAGGTTAGAACAGCTATACCATAGATACCGAGGTGAGTCCAGTTGATTCTCAGTGCTTATGAACGTGTTTTTTCAATGCAACTTCTTGGTGGGGGCCACAGACGGATGTCTTGACACATGCGGAAACCCATCACCGTGCTATAAGAGTCTCCAAACAAAACTGAGGATTCCACGCATCCCATCTACATATGGAAATCCCAGAGATAGATTGTCGGAATGGAATGTGCACTCTCTCGCTCTCTCACTCTGGGAGAGCTATACCTAGTCACGACAATGTATTAAGTATTATTCAAAAGCCACGGCTTGGGGACACCAGAGTGTGTTTTGTGTTTTTCAATGCATTTAAAGTGAGTGTGCTTACCCTCAATGCTTACCTTTTCCTCACACGGTCTGTGAGGGGCTTTGACCTTGGTCAGTCTGTCAGCCCCTGCCAGTCGGGATTGCAGTCTAATTCTTTTTATGCTCCTCGTGTAGTTATTTGAGTGATGGGGGAAATGGCTCAAATACCACAAGAGCAGTACAAAAAATATTTTCCCAAACTATATTAATAGAGAAGAATTGGGACCCCTCCAGTCATTTATTTTCACAAATGTAAATGGGGCAAAGCACTTTTTTTTAATTATTGCAAAATACCATTGTTCCAATAGGAGTCAAAATGTATTTTAACCGTCCTTCGGTTAAATATTTACTTGCCTGTCTCTCATACCATTTATTCCCTTATTGGTGGCTGCGCTTTCAGCCACTGCACTCCGAAACTCTGTAACACTCACCCTCAATCCCTCAGCCTCCCACCCCCCCGCCCAGACCTCCCTATCTTCAGGTCGTGCCTGAAGACCTTCTTAAGATGATAATCAAAGAGATGTATTCAATTTTGCTATATGCATCTTGGGAGCTTTAACTGTTACCACTGATTGGTAGTGAGTTGGTTTGCATTTTTTTTTAATGGGGGCACTACACTGGTTGATTGGTTGCCGTTAAAATATATATTTTAAAAAGCATGTTTTGAGTTCCCCAATTGAGACAAAACCTTTTAGCATAGTAAAGCAGTCTGGTTGATGCATATTGTAATAATAATCCTTGCATTTGATATACTGCCCTATCACGTCATTGAGATGTCTCAGGGCACTTCACAGGATATACTGTGAAGTATTTTGTGGGTGAAATTTAGAGTTTAATGTGTCGAGGTGGGGGATGGCAGAAAAAATGTTAACTACAGAATTCATTTGTCACAGTGAGTTGTTGACTGGCATTTTGGAAAGTGCTGGCATGTTTAAGAATTGTCACTTTACAATAAATAGATTGCCTTTTGTATCTTAGTTTTACACAAGCTTAGCTGTGTGAAATCTGCCCAAGTTTCACTGGGCAAAGGAAACTTCTTTGATCAGATTGCTAACAAGTATTTTTCTATGGTACAATTATAGTAAAAGCCCGTTTATCTGGTACCTGACCAACCGTAACTTCCGTATAACCGGCACCTAAAAAAAAGTCTGCATTCGATTAACCGGAATGTATCCGGAAAAATGCTTTGTTTTACGTTTTCGGCTGAATATCTGGCACGCGCTTTAACTGGCATTGGCCAGGTCCCTAGGGTGCCGGATAAACGGGCTTTTACTGTACTTAGGGGGAAAGCAAAAATAAACCTTACATTTGATACAGCAAATATCTCGGTAGGGGGATGTCTCAAAGCGATTCACAAAGGATCTTACTATGAATGCTAGTGACTGTTTATTTTGTAAGCGATCACAGCAGCTACAACAACAACTTCGATTCATATAGCGTCCTCCATGCCGGACGGCGTCTCAGAGCGCTTGACACACAAGCTAACTTGTGCACAGCAATGTGCCACTGACAGTCAGCGAACGAGTGAACAGTTTTATTTGGGGAGTGTTGTTAGCCAGGACATCGGGAGAAAGGAAGCCAGCGAATCTTTGACGTTCAACTCAACAGGCAGGAATCTGAACGACAGCATCTGTGACACTGCAGTTTATTATGGAATTCAGGAAAACACTGAGGTTTAGAACAGTTCAATAATAATAATCATTGCATTTGATATTGCGCCTTAGCACGTTCTTGCGACATCTCTTAAAGCGCTTCACAGAATATACTGCAGAGTGAATTGCAAAGTGGTAGCCAATTTCGCACAGCAGTGTCCCATGGACATGGATTGACTATAATAATTCTGGCATTGGATATAGCTTCTTATCACATCATTCAGACGCATCAAAGCGCTTCACAGAATATATTGTGCAGTGATATAATCATATCATTTTAGATACACATGAAGTCCTGTACTTCAGTGTTTAGAGCACTCGCCTTGCCAGCGAGAGACCTGGGTTCAATTCCCGGCAGGGCAAGTAATCCCTGAAGAAAAAAAAAGAAAAATTTGGTGACTTAATCCATGAGTGTTTGTGGGACACTGCTGTGCGCAATTGGCTGCCGCGTTTTGCCCACAAATATACAGTCATTTCACCTAATAGTATATTGTATGAAGCTCTTTGAGCGTATAGAAGACGTGAAAAGCGCTAGATCAAATGCAAGGTTTATTATTATAAAATAATATAATTATAGTAGTTTTCAAAGTCTTTAAATTTCACCTGGTTGGGGAACATGTGTTTGAAGTTGGTGCTGGGATGATCTGATTAGCCTGGAGGTTGGCTGTCCTGATTTGGGTAGATATTGAAGGCAGCTTTGTGATGGAATATTTCCTTCCTGTAGTTTAACCAGCAATCGCCTTGTCTTGCCAGTCAGTCATCCATCCCATCATTGCTCCCACGTTCATGTTTATACATGCAATCGTTGTGGAATTGTGCTGCAGATTAAAGCGCGCTTGATGAAAATTCTGTGCGGTGGACATTTTCGCTCATTCCATTCTTGGCTGCTTTCTGGTATTAATAGGATTAAGAATAACGGGTGTCTATGTGCAGCGATTCAGAATGATAAGCAATCCGAGGGGATACAGCATTCCAAAACTCCGGACACAGGAATTCTGCTCAGCTCCAAATGTAGATGGTGTCAGAGCGGAGTTCCCACTGGACAGCACAAAATACTTGCTGCTTTCCTTTTAAGGAAAACCCATTTGGAATTGCCAAAATTAGACTGGGTAGTCAAGATTTAAGTTTAATATTAATAATAGTAATAACAGCTCTTGCATTTAATATAGTGCCTTATCAAATCTTCACAAAGTTTCTAAGAGAATCGCAAGATATACTGTAAAGTAAATTGACTGTATATTTTGTGGGTGAAACAAAGCTACAACAACAAAACCCACTTTTGGATTTATATAGCGCCATCCGTGCCAGATGGCGTCTCAGAGCGCTTCACAGTAACGAACCCGGGGGTGAGCCAGGGGGACGGGGAGAAAGGTGACCAAAAGCGCGGTCGAACAACAAAAGTCTTCAGGCGCGACCTGAAAGTGGGAAATGAGGGGACGAGGCGAAGGGAATTCCAGAGCCTCGGGGCTGAATAGCTGAAGGCACGGCCACCGACTGGAACGGAGTATTCGGGGGTCAAGGAGGAGGCCAGACCGAGTAGAGCGAATGCAACGGGTAATGTGAGGAGAGAGGAGATTAGAGAGGTAGGGGGGTGCAGAAGTGGAGGGATTTGAAGCTATGTTGAATATGAACAGATACTGCAATTGTGTTTCCTCAGCTGCTCAACAATTATCTAAAACTGCCTGCACTGTTTATGTTACTATTCTATGGATAGAAGATCTGATTAAAAATAGCAGATTCCGAGCGTGTAGTAATTTTGTCGGCCTTTCATAGGCACATGGAAAGAAAGAGCTCCTCGTGTAGTTTTTTTATGATAGAAAAACGTGGCAGGCATTTGTAACAGCGAGAACCATCCAAATAATTTTTGCATGTCATAAAGCGTCTCATCAAATCATTGAAACGTCTCCAAGTGCTTCACTGGAATTTTATTTTAAAGTGCAGTGACTATTTGTAGGCAGATTTACACACACCACAATGTCCCACAAACGGGCATGAAGTGATTGTCCGATTTTCTGTGTGATTGTTGGCAATGCTAGGAGAAACCTCTTCCTCTTTTCGGTTAGTATTAGCGTATCTTTAGAATCCACCTGAAGAGACAGACTGGACCTTGGTTTAGTGTCTCGTTGGAAGGATGGCACAACTGTAATTCACCCCTTCCTGCCCCCCCCCCCCCCACCAACACAGCGTTGAAAAGTCAGTCTAGACTGTCACCCACATTACTGATGTTCTTGAACCCAAAACCTTCTGATTCAGAGGCAAGGAGGTTCTACCAACTGATTCAACCTTGAGATGCCAATCCACATGAATCACCAATTGATCTGGAGATTTGTTGGTCGGCACACTGGGAGAAATTCTCCTCAAATAGCTTCATATGATGTTAACGTCAGCTTGAAACAGGACCCTTGTTCAACACAACCAAATGGTGTCACGTCTGACAGTTCAGTGCTTTCCCAGTACTTCCCTGAATGAGTGTTCATCTGGATTTGTGAGGTCAACATTTTGAAAAGTGTGTCTTTGTCCTTTCACATAATTATTGAACACATTACACACGATTCGGCAGATCTGTTGTTGTTCTGCTTTTTGTAGGAGTCAAACTGAGAACTGCAGTCAGCATTTTGACAAAGTCCATAAGAAGGGAAAACCGAAAGCCCCCGAAAGCTTTCAGTGTGGCGGAATTATTTTAAAATTATGTTTAACTATTGTCATTGTTTAAGAAAGTAATATTGCAAACTCTTTCAGCAAGTGGTGAGTACTGGTCTGGAAGAAGGGCAGACACTAATTCCTTTCTAGAGGGTAATATATCAAACCTGCTTCCCTGGGTGGAGGAAACCAGGAGGCTTTTTCAGACATGACTCACAGCAAATTCTCCTAACTCATGCTTTTCATTGCCAGTGACGTGGAGGCTTGTGCTTGTGGTACGTGCAGGAGAGCGAGAGCATAAATTATTTTTATCATCTGAGGTTGCCTTCTTTCAAGTTAACCAAACGCAGCACGGGGAACTCATTTCACATCGGCAACTCTGCTTTGTATTTTGGATCTTGGTTTGGAGAGACTGCCGGGGTCCCACCGACTCCCTGCTCTCCTCGTTTTTTTAAAAAAAAAGCCTGCCTGAGGATTTATTACTCTGATCACACATTCAGCCTTCGCCAGAATCTTATCTGATTCGGTCATGAATTTGCCGATGGTCAATCTTCACTGCTTCCCTGGGGGTGTCCATTCCTCACGCTCACCCCACTCCCTGTGTGGATTGGTTAAGTTTTAACTGGTCGCCTTCCCTCAACCAGCATTTCGTCCATCTATGCTATCGTGTTGTGCCATTCTTGGGGTTCAACTTGTAATACACGTTCCCCGCCCTAACCGTGCTTTTTTCTACCGCGAGCTTCACGTATCAAAGGTTGCCTCTCCGTGACAACCTTTGCCAACCGCGACAGTGAATTTTGCGTATCCGCGGGTTTTAACACTAACACTAGCGTTTGGCGCTAGGACTCAGTTGCATCAACTAGCCACGATGTCGCATCAGCCTTGTATTTGCCAACCGTGGTTTTACTAACTACGGGGCGTTTCAGGAACGTATCCCCATGGTTGGGGTGGGGTACCTGTACTTCAGTTAGATCCTCTCTTCGCCATTCAGACCTTTTCCAGTTTTCATAGGCTCTCTGCTGCTGTTTTTCACCCATAATATATACAGTCAATTCACTACAATATATTCTGTGATGCACCTTGAGACGTCTCGGTGATGTGATAAGGCGCTATAGTATGATTAGTGCTAGCGTGTCAATGCTTTAATCTCTCTTCTCCCGTATGGTGACATTGCTGCATCCTTTTCCTGCCTCCTTGAATAACGTCTTGTCACTGCGTCTTTTCAGTGAAAGCTTTCCTTCTCATTAATAATTTAACCCTTTGGATTTGCTGGCGACAAGCGAGAAATGCTTTGTTTTGACACACTCAACACTATCTTGGCACTCAACTCAAACATTCTATTAAATAATAATACTTTTTGCATTTGATATCGTGCCACGTCTCCGAGATGCCTCAAAGTGCTTCACAGAATATACCGTAAAGTGAATTGATTGTAATTTTTTTTGGAAGTGAAATGCCTCCGATGTAATGAGATAGTTTGCTTTTAACAACAACAAAATTACATAAAAGAGCGTCTTTTCAAGTCAGGAGGACGTTTAAATAATGGATCTGCTCAAAATGCCCACTCAAGACCCTTTTATTGAAATATGTTAGGAGGAGAGCAATCCCCTGACCCAAATTTAAATGCTTACAACATTTGTGACAATGCTTTCTTGTCTGTTGATGTTGGGTTAGCACTTAAAAGAGAATTTTCCAACCTGTTTGGAAGATGAGGGTTGAGAAAATCAGTCTCACATCTTGCATTAGGAAGGTTGAATCCTGTAGCTCAGTGGTTAGAGCACCTGGGTTCAATTTCAGGTAGGGCGAAACCGTGGGCAAATTTCCTTACTCCACACGTCTAAATAATAATTCCTCAAAATAAACAATGATAAATTGGTCATTTCAATCCCCGATTGTTTGTGGGACACTGTTGTGTGCAATTGACTGCCTCGTTTTGCCCACAAATATACAGTCTTATTACAGTATATTCTGTGAAGCGCTTTGAGACATCCAGAAGATGTGAAAAGCTCTATATAAAATTCAAGGATTATTATTATTATTGTTGATTAAAGCCCTACTTTGGTACTTGACAATCCACTCTTGATATTCCAGTGAAATAACCTGGGAAACCTTACGTTACCAGAGGTGCCTTCCATCGATACAATAAACCTGTTTGCCCATTTAGGCAAAAAAAAATCCTGTCACACTGTTTGAAAATAGAATGGAATTTCTCCCAGTGCCCTGAAGGATGACCAACAGAGTAAATTGATCATTCAATTCAAAGCTATTCGCACAAGTTCACTGATCAGAGCACTTTAATTGGTTCTTAGAGAAACTCTGCCAAGAATTGCTTCTCTAGATTGCTAGATGTGGACCTTGGGTGAAGATAGGTTTCAGTTTGCTTTGATCATGCTAGTGCAGTAATAATAATCCTTGCATTTGATTTAGTGTTTCACCACATCTTCAAGGCATCTCAAAGTGATTCACAGAATGTACGGTAAAGTGAATTGAATGTATATTTTGTGGGAGAAACGTGGCAGCCAATTGCACACAGCAGTGTCTCGCAAAACTGCTGTGGATTGAAATGACTATTTTATTTATTTTGAAAGAAACAATTACCCCCGGAAAAGCGATTCACCAATCGACTAACAACTGGATTGCTACTTACTGCTTGATAAACAGGGTTAGGTGGAGTAAGGAAACTCGTCCTGCCGGGGAATCAAACCCAGATCCCCTCGTTGCGAGGTGAGAGCTCTAACCACTGAGTTACACGTCCCCACGTGAGCCCATGGTTCAAGCCCTTGCAAACATCCACTTGTCTAGGCTCCTGCAAAGGGCATGAAGCAGGGGTTACCACCTGGCCACGCATGGAATCATTACCCACGTGTCTGATTTAATAACAGGATATGACCAAGTAATCTTGTGCGGAGGAAATGACAGATTCAGGTTATGGCTAGGCAGAAACTAATTGTGAACATCTTTGCTTTGTAAATATTTAATATAAAGTTGGAGAATGTTTGACAGTTTGCTGTGATTTTTCAGCTTTATTTTTAGGGGTTTATTTTACTATGCGTTTTACAGTATCGGGCGGGTTCTTGCTTCTGAAATGCAGTAAATAGGAAGACGGGCAACTACAGACTGACTGACCGATTTGGTGTATTTTTGTTAGCCTGGACATCCAGGAGAAATTCCTTTCTCTTTTCAAATCTTATCAGGTTATTTAAAGTGCACTCGAGCGAGCCGACAGGACTTCAGGTCCTCAGAAGGAGGTCACCTCTGTCAATGGCGTACTCTCCCAGTATTCCACTGGAGCGTCAGCTCAAAGCCCCAGTGTTGTAACAGTGCTGCTATATGAATCAGCCTATTGCAGGGTCGATAAATTACTTTGCAATGACTGTGCCGCTGGAACTCCCTGCCTTAATCTCTCCACCTCACTTCGCCTCTTTAACTGTCTTTAAATCCCACCTGAAAATCTACCTCGTCCAACTTAGTCTATGGTCACCTCCCACTTCTCCCTCACTCAGCATCCAATCTCGTCACCGGGCTGTGCTCTGACACGCTGCCCTGCGTGAAAGGCGTTGTGTAAATGCAAGTTTCTTTTTCCCTCTGGTTTACAACGTTTCGACTGTAACATAAATGTTTATCGTTAAAAGTTCCAAATTGATTTTATAAAATGAAATTAAAGTTTTTTAACGTTTTTTAATGTTTTTTAAACTCAAAAAGGTTTGAAAGTAACCATGGGATCGTAGAATTATACACAATCTGTACCGGCTCTTTGAAAAGAGCGGTCCAAATCAATCCCACACCCCCGCTCTCCCCCACAGCCCCGCAAACCTGTCCTCCCTCAAATAAATATCTACTTCCCTCTTAAAAGTTGTTATCTGCCAAACTGAACAATCTAAATATCAATACAAGTTCTTAGACATTGGTGGCTGCCTTAGATGATTGCATTCTTTAAGCATTTTAGGCATGAGGCGATGTGTAAAGCTATTTTATACTCCGCTTTTTAAAAAAAAACTTGTGTGATAGACATGAGAGCCTTGCTCTTCCAGATGAATTATGATCTTATGCTGAATCTTAGCGGAGATTTGAGATAACCCAGCAGGGTTGCTGGTGCTCGCCTGAAAGGTTTATTTTATATGCTGAGAAACCAAGACAGTGTGTGCGTTTTTATAGCACCTTATCTCATCAATGGTTTCAGAGGGAAGTGACAAAATTACTTTCAGGCGTGGAGTCCTTTCGAAGATAGAATAATTAAAAATACAGCAAGGAGGGCTCCAACCATCACAGCGGCCTTCAAATGAATTGATTATTGTAAATCCTGCTCAGATCCTGTGCTTGGGGGAATATCGGACACCTTGGCTGCTTTAAAGAGGAGTGTGCCAAATACACACATTGGGAGGACAATGATTGACCCAATAGTAATAATCCTTCTATTTGATATAGTGTCTTATCACATCTTTGAGAAGTCTCAAAGCGTTTCAAAGAAATATACTGTAAATTGTATATAGTGTAAATTGTGGAGTCCTGTAACTGAGTGATTAGAGCACTCGCCTTACAAACATGTGTCCTGTGTTCAAATCCAGCCAGGTCGGGGCGAAACCTTGGGCAAGTTTCCTTACTCCACATGCCTAATAATAATCCTTCCAAAAAAAAACACAATAATAGAATTGGTCATTTCAATCCATGAATATTTGTGGGACACTGCTGTACTCAATTGTCTGGTGCGTTCCGCCCACAAATATACAATCAATTCACTTTACAGTGAAGCACTTTGAGACGTCTAGAAGATGCGAAAATCAAATCCAAGGACTATTATTATTATATTTTGTGGGAGAAATGAAGCGCACAGCAGTGTCCCACAAACAGTCATGCGTCATTTGATAAGCACTTTCTTTTTGCCCACACAAAACAATAACAAAATTACATTTATAGAGCACCTTTCGCGTCGAGATGAACATGGAATGTGTTACGGTAACTGTGTGGGAAACTGTTTTCTTATGAAATGCTGAATGTGAGGTGTGGGGACCACCGAATTGTGACAGCCGTAAACCTAATTTCTTGCCAGTGTGAAATTTGAGAAACCAAAGCGTGGGTGTCAAACAGTGAAGTGACAGGACATGGCTTGCTTTGCTCGATTTGCCATCGAAAGAGCAATGAATCAGGTTTGCAATCAGTGCAAATTGCAAATTGTTAGGTCAGGAAAGCGAGTCAGAGCACAGGTTTGACCGCTGATTCCAAGATGTCTCATTCCCTTTAATCTTGCTGGCTGCAAAGCTTGCTGGCAGTGAACTTTACAGGTTTTTTTTATTCCAAGAAGGGTCACGGAGTGAACTGGAATCTTCAGCCAGAGTTGAAATCTGAGAGAGCTTTCCGCACCGCCCCAACAAACCCCCCTCCCCCCCCCCCCCTTCCCCCCAATGAAATCCTGTCCATTGAAAGGATTGTGCTCGAATTCCCAGCAACTATTATGTAACAATAATAATCCTTGCATTTATTATAGCACCTTATCATGTTGTTGAGACGTCTTAAATCGTTTCACAGAATACATTGTACAGTGTATATATCTTGACTGTATATTTTGTGGGTGAAATGTGGCAGCCAATTGAGCACAGCAGTGTCCCACAAATAGCCGTGCTTGAGAGAGAGAAAGACAGAGAGAATTATAAACCGTAAAATACAGAAATACAGGGGAAAAGATTCAGAACAATAAAATATATTATATGAAAATACATGGCTCTCAAGCTCTCAGCACTTATTTTCCCTCGTTGTAACCATTGAGTAGTCTGGCCATTGCTCAAGTCCTTCCCTCACTCCTGCCGCTGAAAGACACTTTCATGCCTTCTGATGCAGATTAGACTTTTCCGAAGCTCCAGTTAACTGCCTCCCTCACACTACTCTCCACAAACTCATCCCACCCTCTGCAGCCCCTCTTCTGTTCCTCACCAAACTCTGCACTAGTTGGGCACACCTGGCTTCTGAGTACACTGATAGGAGAAGACTCTTGGAAATTTTTGATTGGGTCACTGCTACCTACAAACACGTGTGCTTATAGCCAATACCCTCCCATTCTGGCAAATTGCTCACTGAGCCTTCTAGCACCACGACCCTGCTCTCCGCCCCTCATTGGCTTGCTTCCTCCCCCCTCTCTCTACCCCCTCCCTCTATACCATCTGCTTCCCCTCCACACCCTGACATACAAAACATATTTGCTTGACCGTTCTGCGGTCTTTGTCTTTGACTCTTCCTGCACCTTCTTATCCTTAAGCACTGTGAGATAATTATTACATGCGAAAGATGCTTTGTAAGTGCATGTCTGCCCGAGTCTGGACTTGTATCTGAAGAATCCGAACTGAGAGTTCCATACATCCCAACTACACAATCCCAGAGATAGATTGTCGGAATGGAATGCGCTCTCTCTCTCTCTCTCTCTCACTGGAGGGACACATCCAGTTTACCTAATTCTGGAGAGTATTAGGTGCAGGAGCCTGGGGTTGGGGGGACCCTAGAGTGTGTGTTGTGGGGGTAACTGCTAGAAGCTAATCAGCTATTTAATTTTCAAACCGACAATAAAAACCTCATTGGGGTCAGTAAACAGTGAATGTTTCTAGCAGCTCAAGGGCTCAAAGGGCAAAGAGATTGTGTGAGGAGAATCTACAGCTGTTAATTCTGTATAATATTTGCGTGTTCTTTTTGTTCTCTTTGCATTCAGATCCTCAAGACGACAATAAAATAGGAATCGACGGTATACAACAGTTCTGTGATGATTTAGGATTGGATCCGGCCAGTATTAGCGTACTGGTCGTGGCGTGGAAGTTCCGCGCGGCTACTCAATGCGAGTTCACAAAGCAAGAGTTCATAGATGGTATGACAGAGCTAGGGTAAGTACAGTCAGCAGGGGCCCTTTGAAGATACATATTGATAGTAATAATAATAATAATAATCCTTGCATTTGATATAGTGCTTTTCACGTCTTCCAGACGTCTCAAAGAGCTTCACAGAATATGCTATAAAGTGAATTGACTGTATATTTGTGGGCAAAATGTGGCATCCAATTGCGCACAGCAGTGTCCCCACAAACAGTCGTGGATTGAAATGACCAATTTATTATTGTTTTTTTTCAAGGGATTATTATCAGGCATGTGGAGTAAGGAAACTTGCTCAAGGTTTAGCCTCCTGCCTGGAATCGAACCCAGGTCTCTCGCTTATAAGGCGAGTGTTCTAACCACTGAGCTATAGGACTCCAAATCTAATGGTATATCGTCCATTTGGTACAGCACCTTTCATGGTGGGAGGACGTCTCAAAGTGCTTCAGTGGGGAAAACACTTGTTTACACACAGCAACATCCCACAAACAACCATGCAGTGAATGACCCAATTCTGTTTGTGGAATTATTGGCCAATCTAGCTTTATATGTGGGGGGGGGGGGGGGGGGGGTATTTTATGAGTTGACTGATATTAGATAAAAATGCAAGTTCCACCCCTACACTGAATTTTTCTTTGTGCTTATTAAGGTGTGACAGCATAGAAAAACTGAAAATCCTCCTGCCTAAGTTGGAACCAGAGTTGAAAGATCAAGGAAAATTTAAGGATTTTTACCAGTTCACGTTCAACTTTGCAAAGAACCCCGGCCAGAAGGGTTTAGGTAAGTGCGTAGCCAAATTTCCCTTTCAGGAAGGCATGCGGTTCTAGTGAGGAGGCAATGTAATGGCACTAGAGACTGATATCCTGATCTGGGATTAGTGTGGTTGCTTCCAACTGATGCTGACTCGACTAAACAGTGGAAAGCACTATTTATAGTCCACGGAAGGGCAGTAAAATCGAAAATGCCTCGCTTAGCCTGGTAACTCACAAAGCATGTCGTTGATATTAGCTTGTCCTAACTCCCACACAATTCACATTGTGTTTCGGAAGGAGATGCTTTATGTACCAGGTGTCCACAAAGTCCTGTCACCCCCCCTACGCCTCGTTACAAAACAGTGATATGAAACAATGGAGTAGCTGAAACAAGCTGCCAGAGATTCATTTTGCTTCCTCACTCCAGCCATGTTGTGGAAGATACGGCAGCAAAGATGAGGACGGATCATCATTCTACATGAAGATTATGGTGCTCATTCGCTCACATTCAAGCACATTTACACATGCACATTCACACTCATGAACACACACACAATCATGCACATGCACACTCAATTCACTCACAAGTGCACACTTACGCACACTCAACTATGCACACCCACTCATGCACACAACGCATGCTCATGCACACACACCCATCGTCTAAATTACAATGAAATACTTTTACTGAATACAATGAAATACTTCTGAATACAATCATCACTGTTTCAGTGTACTGTAGAAAAAAATACAATGAGGGGGACAGGACTTTGTAAACACACTATACAAAAAGCCTGTTGGGTTTATTGTGAAAGGCTGCCTGTATCTTTGTGTGGTAGTTGTATTATTTTGAGTGTAAGTGAGTTTTGTTTAATCAAGGTGAGTGAGTGTGTGTGTGAGAGACGGGGGAGAGAGAGCAAGAGAGAATCTGTAATATCCAGAATATAGCTCCATCTGCTTTTAATTTAATTTTTGTTGCAACTTCTATAACCATTCTCTCCCCATCCCCCTTCATCATCATCAGCCTACGCAACCCAGAGTAACAAAGCTAGAACTCTGAAACCAACACTCGTGTAGTCAGAGCTAGGCTAGGTGATCCTAGTGTAGAGATCAGATGGATGCAGTGACAAGTTGACTCACCTGAAACTGTTTCTCAGAGCTAGTGTGTAGCCTCCCAATGCTCTCTGTTCCCTTGTGATACCCAGGACAGTATTTTGCTGTATTTGTATTGGAAGGATTGGCAAGTATCTCTAATGTAGTTTTGAAAGATACCTTACTGATTACAGCACAGAAACTCTATTGTCTTCTTGGTTGCCGTTTTGTGCTTGTCACCCAGATCTCAGCATCTGGCAATAAAATACTTTTCTAAAGGCACAATAAGTTTTCTCTTCAGGGTAATACGGACTTGCCCTCTTCCCCACCCACCTGGGTTCAATGAGCACATGTGCCGTTTCTTAATCCAAGGCATTTGAGATGTATTGCTACTGTAACACCTGGATAGGATATCAAGCATTAGACCAGGCACAAATTCCTTATTCTGAGTTTAAAGATTTTTAAAAAATTATATTAAAATTTCTGTACCAGCGTTGATGCCAACAAGTCTACAGTTACCATCCCTAATGGCACTTGGGAATGAATGAGGTTCAGCAGAATGGGCGACCTGTAGCAAGCCTGGAATTACTGCCCATCAAATATTCTGGAGTGATTGTACTTAACATCTTGGCTCTCTTCAAGGACTTGAGTATTTTCCTGAGGGAATAATGTTGACCAGACTGTCGTGATACAAGTCTCCGCTGCCAGTTACCTGCTTTGCAGACCTCTTGCTTTGTTTCAATTAAGTTTGAACGGCACTGACGAAAGGCAGGCACAGATTGTAGCAGACTTTATTATAAAAACTGCTTGTTGTAAATCCCCAGTGGGAAGCACTCCAAGCTGAACTTCTCGTTAGAAAATGCTTGACCCAAAAAAGACCAAGGTCCATCTAGTTCGTCTTCTACCTTTCTGGCGGTCGTCTGCACATATGTCGCCAACTACTTGTGTACTATTATCCCATAATGTTATTTCCTAAAATAAATCATCTTTGCTTGAAAGAATCAAGATTTCCTGCTTCAACTGTGTCCCGAGGGAGCCTATTACACTGCTTTACTCTTCGCTCATTGAAATAATGTTTGATAGATTTGTTCTAAATTTACCCCCCCCCCTCCCCCCACCCACCCAACCCCTCAATCGCAGGCCAGGTCCTCGGTTTCTACTATTCTGGACAAGTTGAAACAGCAACATCAAATGCAAGGATTATTATTGTCTTGCCCCATTACAGTCTTAAACTTATACAGAGGCTACCAGAACTGTACACAGTACTCCCAAGTGTGATCTGACCAATGATCTATCTATATACAGTGACAAGATTACCCCACTATTTCAACTTGCTGTTGATCTTTTGAAACATCCCAACATCTGGTTTGCTTTACTCACTGCCAGAGAGCATCATTGGATTGCTTCACTGTATTGTCAATCAGGACAATAAATGTCCTTGGTTGTTGACGATCGTCTGCACTGTGTTTGTAACCGGGTCTCTCTTCTCTGTGTCAGATTTAGAAATGGCGATCGCATACTGGAATTTAGTACTTGCTGGACGATTCAAATTCTTAGATCTATGGAATAAATTTTTATTGGTGAGTGTTACTGATTTTATTGTCTTTGAGTGTTTGCTGCTTGGGGCTGGTATTTGCTTTGTAAAGTCTGGGATTTTAACTTGCAGGATTTTGAGTTCCAGAGCCAGCTGTCCCCCCTGCCCCCCCGCCACGGGAAGGATAGGCTCTGACCCTGGGGATTCCCTGTCTCAGCAGCACAGGTTCAAATCCCTGAGAATGAGTTAGTTGGTACCAGTATTTTGGAGTCACAGTTGGCCAGAGTGACCATAGTCTAGGAAGCAAGAAGCCAGATTACATACAGTGCTCCCCCTCCTGGGAGGGATTGGATTTGACTGGACTACTTGCCCCCACACCCCACTCACCCCGACAAACACTGGCTGACATTCGGATAATATCTCCCCGAAACAACAACAAAATGACATTTGGATAGCGCCTTTCACATCAGGAGGATGTCTCCAGATGCTGGAACACACAGTCACTTCACTTTACAGTTCATCCCGTGAGAATCTCTATGATGTGACAAGGCACCATATCAAACGCAAGGATTATTAGGGGAATGATTTTGGCAGCTGATATCCCTTTTGTTCAGAGCTGGTGAAGATTGAGCAGAATGGAGGAGGGTCGTGATGAGGAAAGTTTGTTTTGATTATTATTATTATTAAAGTTGCTTGTCACTATTTTCAGGAACATCATAAAAGATCAATACCGAAGGACACCTGGAATCTCCTGCTAGACTTCAGCTCTATGATTGCTGACGACATGTCAAATTATGACGAGGAAGGTGTGTAACCTAATTTTAACTGGCATGGGTAATGTCAGCCTGTCTGTTGGACTCTCTCTCTCTCTCTCTGACTCTCTCTGTCTGCTGAGCCAGGTGATGTCCTGTAGCTCAGTGATTAGAGCACTTGCCTCGCAAGTGAGAGGACCCGGGTTCGATTCCCGGACAAGGCGACATTTTAGGCAAGTTTCCTTACTCAACAGGCCTCTGTTTGCCTAGCGGTAAGTAGGAAACCGGTTGTTAGCTGATTAAAATATTAATTTGGTCACTCAATCCACGACTGTGTGTAGGACACTGCAATTGATTGACCAAATTATTATTATTGTTTTAGGGGCAGGATTATAAAATAATCCAGCAAACAACAGGCAATACTGTGTCAGGCAATAACATGCCCACAAACACACTCGCCCACAAACACACGCTCGCACAATCTGGGACAATGAGTTAGAAGCCTTTTGACATTTAAATACAGTAGAGAGCATATTGTTGTACAGCAAATAGGGTCCATCGATATGGAAATTTTCCAATATCGATATATCAGTGGGCTCATATCAATATATATTGATATATCGATATCACTGGTTTTTTTAATCCTGTGTGTGCGTGCTCATTCGGAGGTGCGCGCGCGCATTCCGATATGCTTGCTCTAGGCCCAGGAGGTTTGCAATGCCGGCGACAAGGTAAGTTGCAAAAGTTTTATATTATACCGATATAACCGATATATCGATATATCGCCGGACACTATATACCGATATTTTGCAATATAACAATTTTTTTATACCGAATTTTTCGATACACCGACATATTCAAACTTCCAATATCGGCATATCGATATGAAAAATTATATCGATATATCGCCAGACACTAACAGCAAAGTTCAGTGGTGGGACCCTGCAGTGGGTTTGATATACCAAGTGGGCTTGTTGTGGAGAAAGGGAAAAATAATAAATTGGATACTTCAATCCACGACTGTTTGTGGGACACTGCTGTACCTAATTGGCTGCCACATTTTATCCAGTCATTTCACTTTACAATACATTCTGTGCTGTTGAGATGTGAAAAGTGCTATATCAAATGCCAAGATTATTATTATTACTAATATTAAATGCAAGGATTACAGCTGATAATGACACAATGCAACCTTCTGGTGTGTTTCAGGAGCGTGGCCAGTGCTTATCGATGACTTTGTGGAATTTGCACGCCCACAAATCACTGGGACAAAAAGTACTACAGTGTAGCATTGAGGAACCTTTACACAGGATGTATGTACATGATGTGTACAGAATGGAAACTTCAAGAAATAATGCACAGTCATTTCACATTTAGTTAATAAAATGCAGATCAACGGATTGAAGTGAAGATCAATCCTTTTTATTTTATTCCCAAGGTTGATAACACCACCACCACCAACAACAACAGAAAAGGACTTTTTCTTGGATCATATCATTCATTTTTTTTTTAAAAATGGTGGTTTGGGCTTTTGTCTGTAGTCAGGACCTCTCTGTAATTTCATCAACAAAAAAAAATTGATTGTGAGTTTCATCTGTATGCTCTTTGGGATCCTGTACCATTCATCTTCTATCAATTTGGAAGGACTTTCCTGAAAGGATAACGTTTAAACGGTGCTTTTGTTTGTTTGACATCGTAAAAAACAAAAAAAAACAAAAAGCACGTCCTCGCAGTCGTCTATCAGGGAACCCGAGCGATGCTCCAGAGTCGCCCAGAATGGCTGGTTTCGCTGCGGAATGAAAAAACCTTGATGTGATCTTAGTACTTTTTAAATTATGTAAACAGGGCAGGTTGAACCAATACAAAAAAAAATGTTGCTTTAGCTAATCTCTCAGCTATTTTCTTATTCATATACGGCAGGCTGCTTTTGTCACGGTGTCTTTTACATTTTGCTTTCCCATGAAGACTGTGGTCATACTGTGCCTACTACAGAAGAAGATTTAGCTCTACCTGCTCCATGACACCAGAGTGACATAACTCCACAGACACCAGACTTGTGGTATTTGCTGTTTGTTTTTCCTCGCTCTCTGTCTCTTTCTGTCTCTCTCTGTGACAGTTGAAGTATTGGGAGTTTATTCCCTGCCAGCCCCTCTGCTCTCTTCCCTCGCCCTCCCCCTCCCCCCAATCCACGCGTTCACCCATCACCAACGCTGACTCCTATCTCTGCTGTTTCAGTCAGCTCTGGGTTGAGTGTAGGATTCAAGGAAGCCTGCCCTGGTCTCGCTGTTCTGCTGCAAGATTTTTACATCTTGGCTGCAGAGGACAGTTCTCTTCCCCCACCCACCCAGTGTCAGGAGATAACTGTCTTGTTTCCTTCCCCCCCCCCCCTTTCTACACCTGAAATATCTTGAAACTAAGAGGTTTTGGTTTTCTGCTGTGGAATAAGATGAACAATCTTGGTTTGGTTTGTACTGCCAACTTCCCAGCTCAGTAAGAGTTTGAGTTTTTTAGTGTTGATTTGAGGCTATGCAGACCTTCCCCCCCCCCCCTCCTTTAACCCCCCTCCCTTACTCCCCCCTCCCAACCTGCTCTTTACTATTTTTCTAACAGCCACGATGAATGAGACTCAGTGCAGAGTCTTGTTATTGAGAACCTCCCATCTAGACTTTGCTATCTCAAAAGTTTTTTTTTATATTAAAAAAAAGTCCAGTCCAAGGTGGTCTATGCTCCCCCTGCGCCCCCCTCCCCCAACCCCGCTCCGCCCTTTCTCCCCTCCCACACAAACAACCTCCCGCACTTCAGTTCACAAGACCTCTAGGTGTCTGTCGTGTGTTGCAATGGGACGTTTTGGGTTGAACCTGGCGGGTACAAGGACATTGGAGAGGAGATTCGCCGTTGTTTCTGTCGACGTGAAATGGATTGTTGGTGTTTAAGAGCTTTTGCTATATTTTTATCGGTCGTTACTTTATTAAACGTTGATTATATAAAGTGTCAGTGCCCCTTCAGCGCTACAGGTGAGTGGTGAAAACCAGAGGAACTGAATGTTTGAAATCCTCGGGTTCGAAGCAAGTGAGAGATTTTCTTTGCCCCCCACAAAAAAAGCTACCAGGATAAGAATTTGGGTCAAACTGTTTTACAAATCTGCCTGGATAAGAGTGATCCAAACCTGCTGGGGCTCTGCATTATGGTTGTTGCTGTGTTAATCTAATGATGGTTAATCTGGTAATAACTTGGAAATTAGAGGGGTTAGAGTCAATAGGTAAATTGTTTTCTGTTACGTATTCTTGATCAGTGGATTCACTGCTAAACGCTTGTATGCTTGCGACCTGTCCTCACCTAGGACTTTATTTTTTTTATTTAAGAAGAAACAAACACTGTTTATCAATAAACATCTAATTTATAGGTATTTTGCTGTGGCACTGACATCATACACAGCTCGTTCGCTCCTTGTACAAAATCCAGACGTTGACCCTGATGTCTAAATGTCTCTAACCCTTCCCAGCCCACGGGAAACACACCTCCGTTCAGGTTCCACAAATGAACCAAAATATTACACCTGTGGTTCAGTGTAAAAACAACTCTTTCTGTCAAATTCTCAGTCGACAGATAACTTGACAGCACACGATTTAATGGGGAGAGTGGGGAGTTAGTTGATGATGCTCTAAATTGCAATATTTCTTAAGGGGATTCTAAATTGCTTAAATAGTCGAGTTGGGAGGAACAGAGGAAAAGGAGCGAGAGAGAGTATTCTTTCCAATAATTAGTCCATCACACCGATACAGCCCACTCCTGTGTCGACAGAGAAGTATTCCTTTAAGGAATCCCGCTAAGAAATCACGCAAACTATCATCGATAATTTACAAAGAGAAAAAAGGTTTCCCCGTCTTGCCCCTTAACCCCCACCACCAACAACTGGTGTTCAGCTGGCTTAGAAAACTTGAAGCAAACTGCCTTGTGTAGCTCAGAGCTGAACACAGTATATAGGCCAACAGCGTGCAAGCCACTTTAGTTGGACGCTGGCTACATTTGCCCTGATGTGTCTGGCTTAACTGGCTGCCACTATATAAATAACCCAGCGTCTTAAGTTAAATTTCCATTAAACACCATTCAGTACTCTTTTTGGGTAATTGTTTACGATAGACAACCTTAAGAGGAGAAACACAGGAGCATCTGCCCAAGTGTAAAAGGCTGTTCACTTCCTGCCCTCCCTTTAGCTTTGTTCTGTCTGAAGTCCGTCAAAAATAATTCCCCCCCTCCCCTTTAAAAAAAATTGGGGCGAAAAATCATACTCATCATTTTTTTTCCCTTCTGAAGCGCATGGTACATTTTAAAGTGCATTTCTACTGTTTTAAGGTTGTTTTATTTTGCCGACGACAACGCACAGAACAAGTCAACTGCGATTTTGTAGATGTGGAGATTCTCAGAATTATTTATTAATGCTCCCAACAGATGGAATGAAACAGAACAGTTAAAAAAAACTTGCTTTATCAACCCGAAATATGGAAAGAGCATGGCGTTATTCTTATTATTTTTACTGTGTAGATTTCCTTTAGATTTCCACTGGTTTATACAGTAACTTGTGGAAAGATTATGATGATACCATAAGCTATCGAGTCCTTCGCACATTGGAAGACTTTCCGCAGACAGGGCTTGGCTGTTAAAGTGAGGCTAGACCAATGACCCAAGTTAGGTGTTTGTTTTCTTTCAAACAAACCAGTTATTCTGATGTTTGATCTTGGCTATCACTTCAGTTTAGGTGGCACCAATAATAAATCGGCCACTCAATCCAGGACTGTTTGTGCAACACTACTGTGCGTAATTGTCTGCCGTGTTTCGCAAACAAAAAATACAGTATATTTGCAGTGTATTCTGTGAAGCGCTCCGAGATGTCTAGACGTGATAAGACGCTATATCAAATGCAAGGATTAATATTATTACTAGTAATGCAACCTATTTTTTTATTTAAAAAAAGGACATATTTAAAGAAGAAACTGCTTTTTAAAGCTGTAGATTGTGATTCCTTACTCACCAATGACACCTTCTGACATTTCCATGCCAATGCTTTTGGCAGCAAAGATCCATCTGCCTGTTAAGATGGACGTATAATACAGATCCTGTATTAAAAACTCAAACGAGTTTCTTGTTGCTCTGCTCAAGAATCCCCCAGACATCATTCATTGCTCACCTCGTGGCTGATTCACTGGTGTAAATATGTTCTGCGTTTACCTACAAAACAGGCACTACACTTAATCTGCAATCTTTTTTTACTAGTTTCATGAAGAGGTCAAAATTGACTCCTTATCCCACTGCTGTACCCCTATGTTGAATTTATGGGTCGCCAATCATTGTTGAAGTGTGGCATTTACCAATTAGTTACAGCTTTCTCTGGAAGAGGCATTTAATCCTTTGTCAAAAGGCTGAATTTCTTTTCAGAGTCTTCCGTGACAAAACTTTACTTTGTGTCTTACTGGCAAACTATAGTCCAAGTGTCAGTGACGGAGCAATATGCCCCATAAAAAGACCAAACCAGTCAGTAAGGGAGAGGAGAAACTAAAGGTGTAACTGCTGGTGAGTAACTAATCGATGTGTAGATCTTAAAACAATAATAATTTGGTCAATCAGTTTGTGGGGGACGCTGCTGTGCACAATTGGCTGACTCGTTTCACCCTCAAAATATAGTCAATTCACTTTACAATATATTCTGTGAAGTGCTTTGAGACGTCTAAAAGACGTGAAAAGCGCTAAATCAAATGTGAGGATTATTACCAAATGATTCTTTAGAGCATTTTCTCGAAAGCTATGATTCTAGATTCTGTCCCTCTTTTCCCATCGACTCCCAACTCGAACTTTTCTACGTGATTTAGAAAGTCTTCAGTTTTTAACCCTGACAGAAACCCTGTCCCCAGAAAGTTCTCATAAACAAACTGGCTTGCACACGCACACACACACAAAAACAAAACTGCATGTAATATTTCCAATGAATGCAAAAGGTACTTAACCACATAGCATGCATTCGCACACACCTCAGTGAGGTCGGAGGAGTAAAAATACATTACGTTTTACTTCATCGGGAAAACAATTTTTCTTTTGCAACTGTTGGTTGGTATATTTGTGAATTAACTTGATGTAGCTGTCTTTATAACTAGCTAGATGTTCCTCCAGCTCTCACTCTGCCTCCATCCACCCCACCCAACACCACACAGTAATCACTAACTCATGTGAGAATCTGCTAGTTAACCTTCCCTTTGGTTTGCTTTTAAACTAACCTGTCTCACCATCCTGGCTTCTTTCTCTTTCCACTTTTGCAGTGTTTAATTTTGAGTTCTGATGTAAGGTCATGGACTTGAATTGTTGACTCACTCACTCTATAGATGCTGCCTAACCTGCTGAATGTACCCAGCGATTTCTGTTTCTATTTCAGATTTCCAGTATCTGCAGTATTTTGGCTTTTGTTTTGAGGGTTTGGTTCTACTCACGAACTCGCTCTGTGATGGGGCCTGACTCCTAGCCCACTCTGTCTGAGAATAGACAGGTTTATGTGTGTGTATATAGATACATGCACAATCTACATTAGTTAAGAGTTGCAATTCTGATGAACAACTGCATTAAGTTCACAGGATATATAAAATGGTTTTCATTTGGACACAAAGATTCCATTTCGGTTTAAATTTCAACCAGTTTTTTTTAAAAAAAACCCTGCTTATCAGCAAAAGTTTCCTGTTAAAGATTTTAAATTAAATAAAACTAATTGGCCAACGATAGATTTTGTGTTTTTATATTAAAATACTCATTTGAAATGAAACTACTGCTGAATGAGATTGAATAAAATAAATCCATTGTGTGTGTGTGTGTGCCACTCTCATGGATGAATGGTGTTGAAACCGCAAAAAAAAAGGTAGTTTTCTTCATTTTAATCGAGTTTGAGGAAGCAAGAGACATGGAACATTTACACAATATTCATCTACGTTTCTTTTTAAACTCTAAATCGATATCTTCCCCAGGGTTAAAATTATTTAATGAACACTTAAAAGATGTCAAAAGGTTCAGTTAAAAAATGACTTCACAGAGGCTTCATTCAAGGTAAATACATTTGTAGCTAATCTATTACAGAATCACCTGCCGTGTTTATATATAGTCTACCAACACAGCCTCTCATTGCTTGACACCATTTGGGTCGTGTATCTTTTTAACCCCATCTGTTCACAGCTGCAATCTGGAATGTGTGAAGACTGGATAAACCCTTTCTATTCCTTCTTGGGGTGTAGCGAGGTGTGAGTGGTGAGAAATGATCAGGGAGGTTTGCTTAATCCAATCACTTTTTATTAAAGCTGTAAAATCTTCCATCAATTCGGACTTCAATTTGTCTTCATGGAGGCAGGGCTACCAGTATTGTAACTCAAGCCAAACCTAGTGCTTTGTACGTACTGCAATTCTGTACTCTTGTAGGTAGAAAATCTCGACTCAAAAGAGCTTGTTTCAATAGATGTCTTTTATGTAAATTATGTACATTTTTTATCATTATGGGCAAATGTATTGTAAATTGACAGAAAGATGAAAGTCTGCAGGGTCCACTGAGAAATGCGAATAAAAATAAAAAGGGTTGTACAAAATCTCCAGCTCCTAACGCATCTCATTGCCTGCTTTGCGATTCTTGGTTGAAAATGTCCCATGAAATGGGAAAGTGCTCAGGAAATGAAGTGCAACGAGCTGTGCATCAAAGAATCAGACTTTTATTTTAGTTCCTAATCCTACACCCAGAATTATTGGGAAGAAAAACAGGCACTGATTTCAAACGTAATCTGGTTCTCATTGTATTCTCACTCTCTGCAGCTGATTTTCATTTTATCTTTAGCTTGCTACTAAATTAAACAGTGTTTATGTTTTGCCCAAAAGTCATTCACTTTACAATATACAGTATTGTCAAGTCTTTCATACTTCTCAACAATATAAGATGCTACATCCAAAAATCATTATCACTTGATAATCTTCCTCATTTCAAAAAAAAATTGGCTACATGTCCAAGTGTGTAAATACCTAGAGCAGCTGGCTGATCAATTTCAGTGAAAATTCAGTTTTGTTAATTTAGTTTAGTAAATGTACCTTTTCAGCAAATTAATGGTTCTTTTATATAGCTTTCAAGCCTCTTCCCAACTGTTAGCACCGGTTACATGACTGGACACAGTAAAATTAGCTGAGGTCAACACTAATGTTTTAGAAACTCTCTTGATATCTTCAATGTGTGAGATGAGGAAAATGAATTTGTGTAATTTCCTTCTTGTGTTTTTGCAAGTTGGAATCTACAATTAAACACTGATGTGGGGTTTGCGCTTAATCGGTTTCTATTGAAATGGCAGCACCGTCAGTTCAGTGAGACAGATCCCTGCGATCCTCTAGAATAGAACAAATGCATTAAGTGGACTTTCTACATATGTTGTGAAGAGGAAGACGGTGTTTAATTGCAGCCACACAAGCAATGGAATTAAACAGCTAGAATTCGCTAACTTGTGATGCTCAAGTGTAGTTGTGACATCAACCTTAAACAACACTGCGAGAGCCAGAGTTTTTATTTTAACGTTCGTGTAGTGGAAAAAAAATCCTTCATCCTCAAATTACCAGTTGCTGGCCACCAGAGGACGACAAACACACGTAAACATTTCAGCTGCAAGGAACGACCTGTGGCTCAAATAACTGAGCCTAATTCTGTGGCGCTCTGTCACAACATGGGCCCCACAGACCATCTGATCCACTTCATACAAACTTAATTATCAATGGTAGTTGTGATGGATCTTATTGAAACTAAGATTGAATGAGCAGACTTTTTTTTGCCCCTGTAGTGACAACAAATTGACAGTGGCAGAGCACGACACTAAGCTTGGGGGGAGGTGACCGTAGGCACTGTCGAAGAGGAAGGTTTTCAGGCATGATCTGAAGACGGGGAAGAAAGGGGAAAGGCGAAGGGATAGAGGGAGAGTGCTCCAGAGCTTCAGGGCATAGTGGCTGAAAGTGCGGCCACCAATGGTGGAACGGAGGGCATGAGGGACAAGAAGGAGGCTAGAGTCAGTCAAGTGGAGGCAGTGTGCAGACACCTAGTTAGCACCTTTGGGTTGGGATGAGTGAGGGCAGAGAGTTAAGAGGGCAGCTGAAGGCATGGTAGAAGAGGAGGGTCTTGAAGGAGGCAAGGGAGGGAGTAAGGTGAAGAGATTGCGGGATGGAGTTCCAAAGCATAGGGGCAGAGAAGCTGAAGGCCTAGCCACCGATGGTAGGGTGTGTTGGGTGAGAGACATGGATGAGATCGGAGCCAGCTGAGTGGAGGGAGCAGACAGGTTGATGGGGGTCAGTAGGAGGGGCAAGGCCATGGAGGGCCTTGAACGCGAGGAAGGGGATCTTGAATTCGATCCTCTAAACTATGGGGAGACAGTGGAGCCGGGCAAGGGTGTGGGTGATGATTAATGCAAAAGCTGCTTATATAATCTCAAAATGCTTTAGAGGGAGTGCGTGGTTCACAGCCCAAGTGGAGGGAAAGAGAAACTAAAGATCACAGCCGCACAGTGCATCATTGTGACTAGTTACAGATAACCTGACAGGGTTCATTCCTCTGTAACCGAAAACATATCCATCAAAACAAGCAACTCAATTGTTTTTTACATTTCACGAACAGGTTTATTTTATTGTTCCCCTTCCCTGTTCCTGATTTCAACAATCAATTATGAACATAAAAAGACACGATAAACCAACAGAACTGGTTTTGGAATGAGACAGAAATTGGAAATCTTCTCCCTCTCCCACCCCATCCCCCAACAAAAAATGCATCCCATTAATAACAGCCACAAGGGTCCAAGGGTCTGTGTATTTTATTGCTAATTTTGCAAAAGTAACTGCACAGTGTGCAAGTCAGCTATTAAAGTGCCAGTAGACACAAACATGGCCGTTCAAGGTTAACACTCCAACATCCCCCCCTCTCTCATCCCTCCCTTGTTGGCTTGTGGCAGTGTATTGAGTGAAAATGTTCAGTTTAGATATAGAGCACCTTACTGCTCTTGTCAACCACAAAACACCTTCCCCTCCTTTATTTAACCCCCCCTCCCCACCAACAATCCCCTCCCCGAGATTAAGGGAATCGTAAACAATACAACAAAATGCAACAGTTTCAGACAATAAGGAAATTTCAAACATATTTTCCCAAACAGATTTAAATAACATTTCGATAAACCCCTCCTTCCCATCCACTCCCCCCAACCCCGCGACCTATTTGATGAAGGCACTTTTTAAAAACAAAAAAAATCAGAATCCGATCACTTTTCATATTCTGATTACAACACCCGTCTGTAAACATCTATCTCGATAAGTTTCAAGGTTCCAGCTGACTTGGGTCTGTCTCCACACTATAAGTACCATCACTTTTCCTACACTGGATGATATTGGATGGCACCCAGTGAAATTATATTTTTTCCCCCCAATCAATTGAAAAACCTGTACCAGAAGTAAAAGTATGTTTCACTCCCGCTCCCACCCCCACATACGTTTCCATTGCAATTTAGATTGATGTAAAAACTCAACTGGCTTAACGCCCTTTCTCTCTCTCTCTCGCTCTCTCTCAATGTCTCCAATTCACTCACAGCAAAACCCAGTTTGTATACAACCGCCGCACCAGGATAATCGCTCACTGTAAATACACGGCAGAGATTTATCTCGCTCTTTCAAGTTTTACAGTAAATACCTCGCCCTTGCTGCCTTCAAAGGGCTTGACTGCAATTATGAGCTCCACATGTTACTGACCTGAACTACACGCCTCCCACTTCATTGTTCCAAGGATTCACAATCCCAAGGTGAAATGAACCTGGAAAGCGACGAGCTTTGAAGTGAAGCGGCCGTTTTTAAAGGGTTGTTGGTGGGGGGGGGGGAGGGCAGGTGAGCGTCTTTATAAATTTCCCATCTTGCACTGCGATAGTAACCTTTGGACCCATCTTGGCAGAACATAAACCCATTGCCCCCTTGCCATTCTAACTCTGTACCTCCACCATCTTCCCAGATGCACACCCCCCACCCCCGCCTCTCACCAACCAGCACTGGTTTTGATTCCCTGACAAATGGGATCCCCCATTCCCCACCCATGTGAAGGTTGCAGATATTTCGGCCCATTAGCCAAGACTCCCAGCCAATCTCAGATCAGATGCAGGAACTCAGGTTACTTTTGTTCCCTCCGATAGTAACCTAGCCTGCTAATCACACTGCGGAGACCCGTGATGTGGCCAGTAGAGTGGGGGTGTGGATCGTTCCCTCAACCAGGCAGAAGGAACCTTTCCAGCTGCCAAACTGAGCCATTGTCTCAAAGTGACCAGATTGTAAGAGTGAATGTTTAGAGGGTATGGGGGAAATCCATTGGCTATTGTCACAACTGTCATTTCGCACCCCCCCCCACCCCCGACCCACTACTGCACGCACACCCACAACAAAGACGGGGATGTATTGAGGAGAAAGGGATTGTCATGATAAGTTATAACTATTTACAAATAAAATCACAATCTTAGCGGTCATTTTACATTCCCCAGTTGTACATATATATATCTTTGGATTGACGACTGGGGAATCAAACACACACACACACACACTCACGGGTGCAAATAAACTGGTGGGTGTTTATGGGGTAGGGGCAAAGAGACAGAGAGAAAAAAAAACCTCAAACGCATCAAAAATCGATGATCGGGAACTGACGAGACATTACAAAAGTCTAATCTTTTCCCCCCTTACTCAAACCAACCACGACTGGTGTGGTAAACAGCAGTGAATGAGAGCAAAACCCAGTCCGATTACGGATGGTGCCTTCACTTCCTTCAACTGATCTCTCACGAAACAACGAAGACAAAACAGAACCAACAAAATACAAACTGCCCTGATCAAGCATGCGAGGGGCCATCCATAGCAGACAGGGTGAGGATACTTCTGTCATTTGTACAGTAGGGGTCCGAGTCACTCCAAGATCTAAACAAAAAGACACAAAGACAGGGGGGTGTTTTTTTTGACAACTTAAAATAGAAGAAACTGGAGTCTACGTTAGTGCAACAAAATGAAATACTTTTACAGTAAAGCCCTGCGAAGCACCTTCAGATGTTCTCCCAAAGTGAAAGGTGCCGTAGGAAATGCAAGTATTATTAACAGTGATACAGTACTTGCAACGGCAATAATACTCTAATAATAATAAACAGAGACAACAAACAATTTATAGTTCTACAGCACTTTTCACATCAGGAACACACCTCAAGGCTCTCCCTCAACAGTCAGAATGTTGAATAGGTGGAAAATAGACGACCGAAAGCATGGTCATAGAGAGGAAGGCGTGGACCTCAAATGAGGTGCGGGAGGGATCGGGTCAAAAATAACATTACTATTTAAACTTAATTGGACCATTTTAAGCTGATTTGGCACAGATTTGTGTCTGGATGAAATGTCCCGTTGATTGGCTTAACGGCTGATCATACTTGTGTTGATGTTTTAAGACTGGTCGGTGAAGTTATCATGATAAATGCACCTCAATTAGGTTTGTTTTTTTGCTCCCTTAAATCCTTGCTGTTTGCTGGTTTGATTGTAAAATGTATTTTCCAAAAATATTGTTTTACTTTACGATATGGAAAAAAAGAATTAAAATTAGTATCATAAAAAGTTACACTTAACATCAAAGCTTAAAAAAATTCCAGAAGTGTCTTTCTCCCTGTTGGTAAGACTCTATCTATCCCCTTTTATTTTCTATCTATAAAACAAACCAGTCCAGTAATCGTCAATTAATACTTGTATAAAAAGGCTCTTGAAAAAAGGATTTATCTAAAAAAACGCAGTCACTACACTTTACAGTAAATGCTATGAAGCACCTTGAGACATGAAATGCGTTGTATCAAATGTAAGGATTACTATTATTAATATAAGCTTAGCACCAGACTTCACAAAGAAAGATGATTTACCCCCTCAATTTCACTACCACAGTGACACACACCCACACCACCCCACCCAATCAAGCATTCGTTCATTTTCAATCCCTAAAAACTGGAATTTAAAAATTCAATGCAATGTACAAAACCTTTGGAAAATGTTTGAGAAATTTTGGCTGTAAAAAAAGCCAAGATTTTAAAGTGCATGCGATGAATGAGCTTAATAGACTTGACTGGAGGTCAGCGTGTTTTGGGGGAAATGAGAAAGAGTAAAAAAAAAGTTAGTTTAAAAAAATGTAGAGTAATCTCCCCCCCCCCACACCCCACACCCAACACACGCCCCCCACCCCAACATCCACACACACACACTCACCCACCCAACACACAGGCACAGACAGACAGCCCCAAGCAACACATTCCCTGTCAAATTGTCTTAAGGTTCATCAGGCGAATAACAGAACAGATTAGTTTCCAAAAAATAAAAAATGATTTAAAACTTTTAACTTTGAAACCCTTAAGCAGATAGTTGTACAACTTGGGCGATAAAAAAATGTATACAGGTCAGAATGGTATGAGTTTTACTGCATCTAAAAATAATAGTCCTTTCATTTGATATAGCGCATGATCATGTGTTTTGAGATGTCTCAAGGTGATTCATAGAATATACTCTAAGGTGTAGTGATTGTGTATTTGGTTGGCGAAGTGCGTATGAAAAGTTAATAATTCTGTGAGGAGAGATAAGGCACAGACGGTTCCTAAGCCCGCGAGCGGTCACTTTCTTTGAGTATTTCTCTGGAGTCACGCACAATTTGGGATGGGTTTTTATGACCCATTTGTATAAGAAAGTTTGTCCAGTGAGAGAGAGAGAGAGAGAGAAAGAGAGTGATTATGCTAACCTGCAATCGTCATGGTAGGAAAAGTGAGACAGTGGGAAACCCAGAGACACCTTGCCATCTTAGCACAAAGTTACTACACAGCAAAAGAGACAGGAGTGGATGGGGGGGATGGGACAAGTGCGATGTCCGTTCCATCCCTTCCCGCTTCCAAAAATTCAGATCAATCCAGTAGAGAGGAAAACGGGGCACAGGTTAGTAATATTAACAGAAGAGAAATGCAAAGTACAAATCCAAGATCAATACAGTATAAGCCCCCCTCCCCGCCCCACACACAGACAGACAGACACAACAACAAAACCAACAAGATTACATTTAGAGCGTCTTTCACGTTGGGAGGACGTCCCAAGGCGCTGAAACACACTCACACACACAAAAGACAAGACAGGCACATACACGACAGAAAATAATCCCTACTTTTTTTTTACAAAACTGGATCAAGAATCATTGGGACAGAGTATTTCAGAAGCCTGTGAAACACCTTGCAATTTCACTACATGCCCCCACCCAGCCTCGTTCGCTCGCTTTCTTCACTTGAAGGTTGAAGTTTTGGAAGAAATAAAAAAACGATTCCTGGATACCCTAATTCTCGGAGTTCCTTGGTCTCGTTGCCTAACCCTACCACATATCTACATCACCTGCGTTAAGACCTTTTTTTTTTTAAGATTATACTTTTTCCTCACCACCCCCCTCCTTGCCCCCACAAACACATGCACACACACACATGTACAGAGACAGACACAGACTTACACTTGACAGACAGACACTTGACAGACAGACAGACAGACAGACCGACCACCCCACCCCCAGCTGGCTGTGTGAGACCTTTCCCACCCCCGAGATGACAGGCGCTGTACAAACAGTTAGAGGCTTGTGCTGCCAGGCCCGGGCTCCAGCCTGCAGGACAGGGGCTCGCAGCACAGGCGATCGAGAGAGATCCCACACCTGGTGGTCCGGAAGGAGCTGCAGCGGCCCACGAGCCGGTCTAGACCTCGTCTAAGAGCCGCACATGCTGTCTCCCCGCCCGTGTAACACCGCATTGAGTCCAGGCACGAGATGCTGGGTCCGGGCTCCAAATCCTGGGAGAGAGAGAGAGAGGGATAGTACGATCATCGTTCCATTTTACTTACAGAGGCGCAAAGCACAAAGGAACCAGACTAACTGTCACTTGGCAACGAGACACGAACCAAACCTGGTCTACAACAATAATAATCCTTGCATTTTGATATAGAGCTTTTCACATCTTATCGATGTCTCAAAGCGCTTCACAGAATATACTGTAAAGTGAATTGACTGTATATTTGCGGGCGAAATGCGGCAGCCGATTGGGCACAGCAGTGTCCCGCAAACAGTCGTGGATTGAAATAACCAATGTTTATTATTGTGCTGTTTTTTGGGACGATTGTTAGACGTGTTGTTGGAGCCCTACACACGGGGTAGCCTCCCAGAGCGCTTGTCAGTGACGCTGAGCTGGGGGACGCGATAGAGCACGGTCGAAGAGGAAGGTCTTCAGGCACAATCTGAAAAATGAATGGAAGGGATGGGGGGGTAGAGGGAGAGTTTTGGGGCGTAGCGGCTAAAAGAATGGCCATTGTTTGTGGAATGCGGGGGATGTGTAGGCCAGATCCAGTCGAGCGGGTGTTGGATTGGGAAGTAAGCAGGTTGGAGAGATAAGGGGGACGATAAAGATCGGCAATGCTGCTCCAAACAGTTTCTCTCTTCCCCTTGTCCTGATCGACTGTCATCCAGATTAATTTGGTTACTTGTTTGCTCTGGGGCTGTTAGAGGGGCAGGCTGCGGTGTGATAATTGGCTGCCACATTCACCTATAACACTGGATTACAATGAATCCTGTAAAGTGCTTCGAGACGTGAAGTCCCGCTGATATGAAATGCTCAACATTTTTTATTTAAATTGCTCGTTGTTGGAAGCATCAACAACGACATTATATTTGTATACATCGCGCCTTTCATGATGGGAGGTCGTCCCAGGACGTTGGCAACACTGCAGGCCTCTCGTCACAGCATCATTCAGATCCTTAAACGAGTCGCAGCAACCTGCCAACCTCAAACATCCTCCCTGATACTTGCTGCGATGGTTAATTACCCCCTGGGTGAAGAAATACCTCCTAGTGTCTGCCCTTCACACCCCTCCCCATACAACCGTGTGAGGTCAGAGACATGCACACGTACACACGCACACCCTCCCCACTCCCTCACACTTCTCTCCCCCTCCGCTTGGACCATACCCCTCAACCCCAGAACCTTTGAGGTGCTGATTGGGAAGAGTTATATATTATATATATATTATTTAGCCAATGCTTTGGAGGGAGGGAGTATTCTTTTAAAACATACAAAACATTTTAAATAATATTTCTGGCTAATGTCAGATGCAATACTCTGCATTGGGTTCAATCAAGGAACCTTGGGCTCATGCCTTTTCTCTTGCTCTCTCCAACAGTAACTGCTATAGACAAAACACACACACACAGGCATTGCTGGGGGGCAGACTGGGATTGCCAGCTGTTGATATCAGATCAAAGTCGGATCAGGACAGATCAGGAGGATGCATTGACCTGCACCAAAGGAAATCAGTGTGTAAGCCGATTAAAACAGTGAGAGACCACAAATGTCGTGGATGGAGTCACGTCTGTTTGGGCTGGCCTCTGTTTGACAGGAGTCAGGTCTATTTAGCGCCAAACGGCTAAAGTATTGAGAAGTCCTGTGGCGTAGTGGTTAGAGCACTTGCCTCGCAATTGAGAGAACCAGGATTTGATTCACTTGCTGGGGTGAAAGCTCAGGCACATTTTCCCAAGCCTCTGTTTACTGAGAAGTAAGCAGGAACCCAATTGTTATTCGATTAGCGGGTCATTTTCCCAGGGTAATAATCCCCCCAAAACAATATGGTCATTCGGTCCACAACTGTTTGTAGGACCTTGCTATGTACAATTGGCTGCCGCGTTTCACCCACAATTTACCCGGTCAATCCACTTTACATTATACTCTGTGCAAATATTGTAGCCACAGGGAACTAGGATTTAAGAGAAAATTATCACTGGCTCAATTACTAATTTTTCTTTGAATGTCCCTAAGCTTCTCTGCTGGAGTGTGAATGTCTGCGTTTACCCCAATGTGTGTGTAAAACAGGAGCAGACTGGGTGTGCCCACTGACACAACAGGAATCTTGGATCTCAGGTGACAAGCTGTTTGTCTATTCGTTCTAAATCTAGCTGAAAACCTCCGAACTATGGGGCCAGAAATATCACTTTACTTGGTTTCACCTTCCTCTTAGCTAGGCCTTACACACACACAGGCTTGGTGTCAAACACACACTCGGAAGCCCCTCCTGCCCACCGTCCTGGCTGCTTTGGTGCAATGAATGAACAATTGATGGCTTGGGTCTAGGCTGACCCCATGACCCCTGGCCATTGCGTCACCATCGGTAGAAGAGCCTTCGGCCACTTTTCCCCAGCTCTTTGGAACAAACACTCCCTGAATTTCCTAAATCCCTCTTTGCCACTTTCAAAATCCCTTGCAAAAAACTCTCGTTTGCGCCACTCCCAGTCTTCCAACTGCTCAGGCTCTGTCAGGTGCTCCGAGACTCCTTGTAACAACAACAATTTACATTTATATAGCGCCTTTCACGTCGGGAGGACGTCCCAAGGCGCTAAAACGACCCCAAAGGTGTAGATTACCTTTGTTTAGTTTAACAACAACAAATAACATTTATTTATTCTTGCACTTTGGAAGTACGTCCCAAGGTGTTGGACAGTCAGGGATTTGGCCCCAAGCTGGGGGCAGAGATCAGGAGAGGTGGGAGGCAGGGATCAGGGGAGGTGGGAGCAGGGATCAGGGGAGGTGGGGGCAGGGATCAGGGGAGGTGGGGGGCAGGGATCAGGGGAGGTGGGGGGCAGGGATCAGGGGAGGTGGGGGGCAGGGATCAGGAGAGGTGGTGGGCAGGGATCAGGGGAGGTGCGGGGCAGGGATCAGGGGAGGTGGGGGGCAGGGATCAGGGGAGGTGGGGGCAGGGATCTGGGGAGGTGGGGGGCAGGATCAGGAGAGGTGGCGGGCAGGGATCAGGAGGGGTGGCGGGCAGGGATCAAGGGAGGTAGTGGGAAGCTAGGGTGGGGATAGGAGGGTAATCGAAAGAAGTAAAAAAAATCAATCAATCGATCACGTTAATAAACCACGAGAGCTCCCGCAATTCACAACGCATGCATCACCGTTTGGCACCGTTCATTCCTTGGGGAGGGAAATGGCGTTAAACAGGCAGGTTTATAAAAAGCCTCATGCAATGCAAACGCAACAAAGAGGACCAGTAGTGTCACACATTAGGCACGCAGAGATTATTCATCACACATTCAACACATGCTAAGTAAGCAGAAGGTCACAGTGCAAGTTTGATGCTTTTTAAACGGCTGAAATAGTTTGCAAAAACATTAAATCCTAAATTTAAAATCCTTGCAACTTTATTCCTTTGGTAGAAAGGTGGTTGAGGGTACAGACCCTACAGTCTCATAAATAGTTACAGGATTTTTTTTCCAAATTTCCACATACGAACAACTGCAAGTCCCTAGACCAAAAAAAACCAGTCACCTTGTGTTCAGGAAGTAACACAAGTGGGGAAGTACAGTACACACCAAGAGACCACAGCACAGCTTGATCCAAAGTACAATAAAATTAAGCCACATACTCAACTACCCTACAAGGTTTTAACTTTGTCAAATGGGTTGATCTAAATTCTCTCATAACATGTGACTCTCACAAATGTGGGGAGAGGGGGAATAGGGGGAAAAGCTCCCTGGACATGGCTGTACAGATCACTCAATGAATCACAAAAAGTGTGTAACTTGCGGTAACTGCACAACTCTAACCAGTTAAAATATCAGTGCTGTTTAGTGATCAGAAGTGCAAGGGTAAACAATTTTTCACGTTTTTGCTTTGAGTTTTTTTTAAAACCGAAAGCTATCCATTGGACATGTTGGTTTTCTTTAATAAACAGTTTTCTACCTGAATAACATTTTATTGGATTTAAAAATATATAAACGTATTTGGTAAAATAATAAATACATTTCTTAAATAGATACCAAAAAAGTGTTTCTGTAAAATGTGCTTTGTTAAAAGTTAATCGTACAGACTAGGTTTATTGAAAATTAAATCAGACTAAATTCATTTAAAATAAATTACTCAGTAAGTTTATTTCAAATAAAACATTTGGTCATACTCAGTTTATTTGTCTGAATGTGTTAGGACTGGGTGGGGATGTGTATGGGTTAGGATTCGGGGTTTTGTAAGAAACCGGAAAGCTCTGATTATTGTAGGTGTCGGGCAAAGCCATTTTTCTACATGCAGGCAAATGGTAGTTATTCGCTCTTTCGGTCCGATCTCTAAAACTCTAAAGCTTCATGCCTTTGCCTCCTCCTCTAATGCACTGGTTAGTTCAATCGCATCTGTCATGCAAGTAATTGATCGAGCTGTCTCTCCTACTCTACCTAATCTTGCCCAGTTGGGTCCTGGCCCGGGACATAGGCTGTAGAGCGATCCAGTCATCCCCTAAAGCAATTCTGCTGCACATCTATAGGATAGAAAAGGGATGAAGACACATTAAGTAACAGAATACAAGACCGACAGTACCCTTTATCCAGAACAAGCAAAATGCGAGGACAAACCAGTTATTTCAGAGCAAGGCAGCAACTCCAATTGACCAGCCTACATTGGTGAAGATGATGGGATCTTAACCTACAACATACAGGGTATAAAACAGAATGTACCTGCAACCTGTGGAGAGGGTTTGGGGGCTAATGCATAATGCAATATGATGCTCAAGTCACTGTTTGCACATTTTGCTAAAGGTTCTTTAACGTCCTGTTGTCTGTATCCCAATTAAGCGAGGAATATCAGTAAGGTTCCTGCACTGGCCACTGTACCAACAACAGCAAAGCTACAGTTACACAGCAGCTTTCAGTCAGGAGGACGTCTCGAGGTGCTTCAGTTAAGGGTTTGCACCTGAGATGTGGGTTGGGATCAAGGGATGTGTGAGTGGGAAGATGACCAAAGGCTCGGTCGAAGAGGTCTTGAGACAGGGATTTCCAGAGGGTGGGGCAGAAAGGCTGAAGGCCTGACTGCCAATGGTGAGTATCTGTCGAGTGGACAGGCTGGTATAGTGTTAACAGGTCACAGAGATAGGGAGCAGGAAGACCTTGGAGGGCTTTAATAGTGAGGAGGAGGATTTTAAACTCAACGTTCTGAGGGATGGGGAGCTAGTGGAGCTGGATACAGACAGGTCCTCAGCACCTTCCAGCTCCGAAACACATCTCACAGCCCAACTAATCCACGCCTGTGATTATACTGTGCACAAGCTTCTCTCGTCATCCTCCACCCCTTCCTGTACATATAATTTCTTCTTCAATGATGCTCTCTCTCAGCACCAAAGGTGCCAATTGTCTGAGACTCTGCTGTCAAGGTGACACATCTCCAGTGTGGCAGCTCACTTAATTTTGAAATTCGGACTGACACATGGAAGAACCATTCATTGTTCTGCTTAAGAGTGTCCAAACTAGTCAAAGTTCCACATTTATATGGAATAGTGTGCACTCTCTCTCTCTCTCTCGTATGCGCTTTGCTTACCCAATCCTAGAAAATATTAAACGAAGGTTTGAAAGTTTTGAGTCAAAGTGTTGGGGGTTACTGCTGGTGTCCAATCAACTAATACTGTACTGCACACCTTGCCAAACATGAGCGGGACGACCCCCAACCCCAAGTGACTCAAACACAACAACGCTAATGTTTGAAGAATGTTTGCCTCTCTCTCTCTCCCAGGCTGCCGGCCTGCCTCTCTCCCTCTCTCTCTCCCAGGCTGCCGGCTTGCCTCTCTCCCTCTCTCTCTCCCTGGCTGCCGACCTGCCGCTCTCCCTCTCTCTCTCCCGGGCTGCCGACCTGCCGACCTCCCTCCCTGGCTGCCGCTCTCCCTCCCTCTTTCCCTCCCTGCCCCTCTCTCTCCCTACCTACCTGTCTCTCCTCCCTTCTGCCGGCAATATCATTGCAAATGCTTCCGTTTTTTTTCACCAAGAAAAGGTCAAAAACGGGGGGTGCGCCTTATACGCGGAGATATACGGTAAGAGCTAAGGATATGAACTGGTTATCTTAACTTCTGAAATTAGTCAGTTAATAACCATCAGAAGGAGTTTTCTTTTAGACAAAATACCGGATAAACTAACCGGCACCTTTAGGTATTCCTACTGGAAGCTCAGGCACAGTCTATTACATTTCTTCTTGTGATTCCTCCTATAGAGGGCAGGTTGGTCGACATCTGGTTAAAAAAGTAAAACACATGAGATGGATAATACTCGAGTGGCAATGTTAATGGTACAAAATAAAGCAAATTTCCATAAACATCGACATTTGGGATTCTACAAGAGATACGTTTGTGGTCCCCACCGCTTTTAAAATGTTCCTTTATGACTAGGCTCCCATCATGGGAGTGTGTGGTTTGATCACTAAAATACAGTCAATGTGAAGCACTTTGAGATGTCTCAACATAATAAGGCACTATGTCAAACACAAGGATTATTATTATTGAATGTGCCACAACCACTCTGTTCCCCAAGCTTATTTTGGTGATTTAAAAGACCATTACCCTAATGAAAGATAATAAGAATCCTTGCATTTGATATAGCGCTTTTCATGTCTTCTAGACGTCTCAAAGCACTTCATTGAATACAATACAGTGAATCGACTGGATATTTGTGGGCAAAACACGGCAGCCAATTGCACACAGCTGCGTCCTACAAAAAATCGTAGATTGAAATGACCAATTATTATCATTTTTAAAAAATCAATTTATTTAATCAATTTATTTTATTTTGTAATCAATATAGTGTATTAGATATTATCTGAAAACATAATTGCATTGCTTGATTTAAAAAACTGTTTTAATGAATCTTTATATACTTTTAGAATGCAACCTGCCTATGAACCTTTAATAAGGTTGTTTGCTTTGATCACTGGCTTGGGTCCCTGCGAGGGTAAATGTACTAATTATTGTAAGCAAAGCTAAAGATATATTGGCTTGATCCCAGCTGAGTTCGGACTCTGATAGCTTTCCCTCATTTGGTTTCTAGGTGGATATCATCCTCCCACCTGAGACTGCAGTAATCATGTCCTTGAGCACGGATGTGAAAAGAAGCTCAGGAGAAACACACTCAGCCATCTGCTTCTCTCAAGACTAAGAAAAGGAGAGATGGCAGAATCTTCCCAAAAAGCCGTCCAAACCCTCCAAGTAGAATTAGTTATTCAATTCAGGACTGTGCGCAAACTGGATGCCATATTCGCTCACAAGATACAGTCACTGACTATCCTTCACAGTACAGTAAAAGCCTGTTTATCCGTGACCTGATCAACCATAACTTCCGTTTAACCGGCACCGCAAAAGAAAGTCCGCATTTGATTAACCGGAATTTATCCAGAAAAATGCATTTTAATTATTTTTTGCGTTTTCGGCTGAATATCCGGCACACACTTTAACCAGCATTGCATTGACCAGGTCCAGAAGATGCCAGATAAACGGGCTTTTACTGTATGTCCCGCAAAGCGCTTCGAGGCAACTTGCCTCCCTTTATGAAGTGTCCGATATAATAATTAAGACGCTCATCTTTCTTCTTTTAAGTATGAATTTCCTCAGTATGACCCTGTTCTTTATAAAACAAGACAATGGATAGCACTACAGTGCGGTCTTCAATTAGGTCTCGCGGGGAGGCCAGGGTTGTCACCCATGTCACCGTGCCTCGTGCCATCACCTTCCCTGGCACTGCCCACTGGGAACGACCATCACGCACAGAAATGGGATAATCAGTTCAGCAAAGTGGGAAGTCTACCTCATTTCTGAGGAATATAGTTACCGAAAACGAGCAGGAATGCACCTTTACACTGTGAGTAAACTGGTCGTTTGACCCTTCTCTACACTTCTGAGAACAGCCCCCCACCACCCCCTCTTTGGTCCACTTTGCTTCTCATTGTCAATGTCCAATTTCTAATTGAGTTATTAAAGCAATAAAGTAACACCTTCTTCTTTTAGTTTCTTCTCTTTTTCCCCCCCAATCGTGTTCTATCATTATTTGTGGTCTTTTTCTTTCTCTTCCCCATCTGGTTGTTCTTAGCGTTTTTGCCACTCCTTGATCTTCCTTCTGCTTTTTCTTTTGCTCTTGTATTTTCTTTATTTTTCTCTGTGATCTCCTATGATGTTCGTCTATACATCTTTCAATTCAATTTTTTTTAACCCAATATGATCTGATTCTTATGTTCCCCCAAAATTTTTCCTTTCCGCCCTCCTGTTTTAAAATTTTTCCTCTGAAACCATAGTGCTTCTTTTTTGAAAATTGCTTTCCTTCTGTGGCTCTTGCCCTTGTCACTTCCAATTTATTTTTCTGTTGTCTGTGGTCTTAATTTTACTTATTTTTTCATTGTTTCTGGTACTCTCCTTGTTGGCGGAACTAATTACTGGTGGTACTGTCTCTTCTAATCTGATTGTGTAATCTCCTTTCATTAATCCTCTGGTTCCGAGCACATGTACATATTTTCCTACTGCAGTATTTCTTCTGTTTCCCTTGGTTTACTTTCTCTATTTTCCCATTCCCAATTCTTTAACATTTGAATTTTTTTAGATATCTTTCAGTCCTAGTAAAGTATCAGCTTTTGTTTTCACAATGTAGAATTTCATTCCATATTGACTCCCTTTGTAGACCACTTCTATCTCTACTCTGCCCATAGTTTAAACTTTTGCTTTATTATATATCATTAGTTTATCTTTCCCATTCTCCATTTTATATATCCTTCCCATGCCACTACACTGACCTGTGCTTCAATATCTAATTCGCCACTGAATTACTTAATTTACTTTTTTTAAAAATGCATACCACAGATATTCCATCTATTCTTTTTTTTGTGTGAACTACCTTTGAGTTGCTTCAATATTGTACTCCGCTTGCTCACTTTGACTGGATTCTATATCTGAGCTGTCTCTCGCTTCATATTCCCTTGATTTAATTATCCAAATCCTGCTTCTCCGATTATTTGACTTCTTCTACTCTCCTCTTTCTGTTTGACGTTTCTCCTGTGCTTTATATCTGCTATATCTCTCCAAAGTTTCTTGTTGACTATTCATGCATCATCTTGAATACCATCTGTATCTTTTGCAATGATACCATTCTTTTCCCTCAGCAGGACATCTCCTCATAGGATGTTCTAATCAACATTTGCTGCATTTGTCCATTCCGTTTGGCCTCCCTCTTGGTGTTAGATTCCATGCTCTTCCATCTGTATCATTCCACATTTGTCTATTGGCTAGTTCATCTATTTCCATTTCTTTCTCAATTTTGCCTTATTTATTTTGACACCTCTTGAATCTTCCCAATTCTAACGTCAGATCCTCTATTTTCAAAAGCTTTCCTCTGAATCTACTATCTTTTATCCCAACTACAATTTGGTTCTGTAACATTTTGTTTCTTCATTTTCCGTAACTGCAATTTTTACCTAAGGATCTCAGTACCACATAATACTAATTGAATAATTCTATGGGTCCCTGCTTTCTTGTTCCAAACTTAAATTTGTCAATTATCACTTTATTATTCCCGAAGCATCTTTCTATCATAATAGAAATCACCTCATTCATTGACATGCCCACCTAGGATTGCAAAATCTGCTTGGGCTTCCTCGCCCACCACATTAACAAAAACTGCTATCCTGTGGCAGTTTCATTATGTTTGTTTCTAATCCAGTAAAAGTTAAAGTCTCTTTGAAACCGTTGCCAATTGTGCCTCAAAGTTCCAGCCAACTTCAGCCATAGTACTGTATTCAATTCTGCTTCTCAGTATTTTGCTTTACAATCTGTATTGAATCTGATAGTCCGTTTCACTCCAGGTTCTGCTTTCACTTTTAACATCATGTATGGTTCGTTAATCCAGAACAGTTTAGATTTACTAATTCCTTTACTGAAACCTTCCATTCTCATCCACAATCTGTCACTTTCACAGAATCCCTTTATACTTGCTTACTTTTCACCGTCAATGTCCAGTTGCCAATTAAGTCATTAAAGCAACATGTAACATGTTTCATACCACATGCCTTGCACACAAAGTCATTAGGACACGAGTTCCGGTTTGAGATGTAAAAAATCACGGTTTGATTACAGGGACATTTAGATAATGGATGCCAAAATAGATATCCTGTCAAATAGCAAAACAAGACGATTGCCAATATTACACAGCCAAGTGATGGGATTGTTATTCGCCATTTAGCTATTGAGTTCAAACACTGCAACCTATTAGCATCATAAATTCATTTATATCAACCGTTAGCTTTGTATGAACTACAGTGAACAGCTCTGCCTGTCACTCACGCAGACTTGTAATACCCGCGCTACATCCCGACAGAAAATATCAACTTCCAATGATATAACCACTTGAACACAAGATGTGGGTTGCTGCAACAACAAAAAATTAAATTTGTATCGCTACAACAACAACAACAAAAATTACATTTGAATAGCAAGGGTAAATAGTGACTGCACACGTTTTCTTGCACATCTGCGTGAAAGGAAGATTGGAGTGAAGTGCGGGAGTTGCTCTCATCTCTGTAAGCCAGTCCAAGCATACTTTCTCCGTGTTACTCTCATTTTACACTTGTGAACCAGCTTCAAGGAAGCGAGTGCGAATCAAGTAACTTTCCGGCAGGATTGTGAACCATCAAAGTCTACCTGAACTCCTCGTTAAATTACCCGCAAAGTTGAGACAGGACCACAAGTGATTTTCCGAGCCAAGTATTTCTTGTAGGTGGACATACACTTCATAAAACAGCTGTGAGGCAAAACGGTTACCAAATGCACTTTTTCCATACACTGGTTTTAATAGAGGATTTCTTCTTACATCACTGAAAATTTAACTCTCCCATGACTTAACTTGCTGAATGGAAAGCACTTGCTTACCTGTGATGTCTCGGTTAAGGAAGGTCGCACGTGTCTGGAAAATATTTTCTTTAGGACGTCGGGGATCAAGCAGGCAACAACCAGCAGGGCAAAGGCAAACCATGTGATAAAGCTTGAGAGCATCTTAATGGAGACATAGTACATTGCATATCCGTCTAAAAATGGCCTACAAAGAAAGAAATTGGAGGTCAGGCAATGAGTACTCTCTGGCACTCTTAAACTTAATCATAATAATTAATAATACTAATAATCCTTGCATTTTGATATACAGTAAAAGCCCGTTTATCCGGCACCCTCGGGACCTGGCCAATGCTGGTTAAAGCGCCTGCCGGATATTCGGCCGAAAACACAATGCATTTTCCCGGATAAATTCTGGTTAATCTAATGCAGACTTTTTTGGAGATTGCCGGTTATATGAAGTTACGGTTGATCGGGTGCTAGATAAACAGGCTTTTACTGTTTTTAGTGCTTTTTACGTTTTCTAGACATCTCAAAACGCTTCACAGATTATACTGTAAAGTGAATTGACTGTATATTTGTGGGCAAAATGTGGGAGCCAATTGCGCACAGCAGTGTCCCACAAACAGTCGTGGATTGAGTGACCAAATTATTATTGTGCTTTTTTTTTTACTTTGGAGGGATTATTATTAGGTGTGTGTAGTAAGGAAACTTGTCCAAGCTTTCGTCCTGCTTGGAATCAAACCCAGGTCTCTCACTTGCAAAGCGAGTGCTCTAGCCACTGAGCTGCAGGACTCCACGATAATCCTTGCATTTATTTATACAGAGCCTTAGCATATCGTTGATACATCTCAAAACTCAGGGAGCAAAGCATTTTCTATTCACATTATTTGAAGATCTCCCACTTCTCAATATAGTCAAATCACTTTGCAGTATATTCAGCAAAGCGCTTTGAAACATCTAGAAGACATAATAAAGTGCTATATCAAATGTAAGGATTATTATTATTTCTGATCATTACTTTTATCGACTGTCATGTTCCCAGTCAGAAAAAGCAGATCAATGCTTTCTCTCTATGGAGCCAAGAAGAAATAATGCATTGATTGTAACAATGGCTACACTTAGGAGAAGGCAAGGCTGCGTCATTTAACGCCAAAAAAATTCCATCACTCGTTATGAAGAGCTACTCACCAGAATATCCCTTCGTAAAAGAATGAGAAAAGGAAGTAGAAAACGATCGATCCCCACGTTACAAAGTGATTTATCCAGGTCCAATGATGTGTCTCTATCGAGAGCTTTAAGAAAGGAGGGGAGAAAAAAACTTTTTTTAACATCCAAAATTTAATAATTATCCTTGCATTTGCATTATCCTTATCACGTCTTTGGGACGTCTCAAATCGCTTCACAGAATGTACTGTAGTGAATTGACTGTATTTCTGTGGGCAAAACTCAGCGCGCACAACAGTGTCCCACAAGCAATCATGGATTGAGTGACCAAATTATTTTTATTTTAGAACGTATTATTACTCCCGGATAAGTGAGAAACATTACTTCAAGAATTAGTTGCTCGAACATTAACCCTTAGTGTTCTTACCTTGAAAGTAACGGTGAGCAACATGACGGTGAAAACTATCATGCCGAATGACGAATTTCCAGTTATCTATTGGGGGGGGGAAGGGGGGGGAGGGAGGGAGGGGGGAAAGAAAAATGAGTTGAAGTCAGAAAAAGTCAACAACAACAAAATTACATTTATAGAGCTCCTTTCATGTCGGTGGGATATCCCAAGGCGCTGAACAGTCAGGTCCGGTTCCGAGCAGGGAGTGAAAGGGGAGAGGGAGGGAGGGAGGGAGGGAGGGAGGGAGGGAGGGAGGGAGGGAGGGAGGGAGGGAGGGAGGGAGGGAGGGAGGGAGGGAGGGAGGGAGGGAGGGAGGGAGGGAGGGAGGGATGGATGGATGGATGGATGGATGGATGGATGGATGGATGGATGGATGGATGGATGGATGGATGGATGGATGGATGGATGGATGGATGGATGGAGGGAGGGAGGGTCACACATATAAACCAGTGAACCACGGTGACACTTTTTCCATTGTTAAAACATTTTCTAAAAAAAATTGTATTTTTAAATTTTTACATTTAACAAAAAAGGATAAGAACAAAATAGTTTGTTGCTTATTATCGGTCATGATCAATTATCACAATGGAGGTGGGGGGAGGGGGGGAACCTCAAAAGACCACTGCACAAAGGATAGATTAAAGATTGAGCCCCCTCCACCCCAATTCTTTTTTTAACGGATTACAAGACAACGTAGAGTCAGGAGACACCTCAAAGCGCTTGAATTTTCAATGTACTGTGAATTTATCCCTTAATCTGGATGTACAAATGTGCATCCAGCCACTTTCAAACTATATTTACCGGCAGGGAAATACTCACTGTGTGTATCATTTATTTCTATATCCAACACGAAAATGCATCAATCAGCAAGTAACCAAGCCAGATTCAGGTTCCCAGCAGGGAAACGGGAATGTGTCTCAGACTTGCCTTGTTAATACCAAACAGGTTAAAAATGGCCACACGTGAATCCTACTAACAAGAGTCACAAGTATTCTATAGGACAGACAGCACATGTGAAAGCAAAGCAAGAATGCTTGTACTCTGCTAAGGTGATCACAGATGACAGTGGCTTGTGTATTTCAGTGCAAAACCAGTCTATTCGATCTCATTTGTTGCGGTCTTTGAAAAGACTGGGTTGAATTTGATTATTTAATCTTGCTGATGTTCATTCATTCATGCATTCAGTTGGACACTTATTCAGCGAAGCAGTGTGTAGACAGCAACAGAAAGAATGTCAAGAGTACAAAGCAACGTAACACGGCATGGCTCAAGTATGAATTATGAATGGATTAGGAGCTGTGGTTTATGAATGAATTAGAAACTAGGCATCATGCATGTGCATAGAAGAATTATCATAAATAAGTTTAGTTCGGTTTTATCTATAAGGAGAGGATCACATATGCCCAGAGCTTTATCCTTTAGAAACAGTGTTCAGTCAAATTAGCCTATCCCAACATATTATCTTTTAAGCAAATCTTTCAAAACCCATTTCCCACCTTTCCTTATTCACCTTAACCTCCCAATTATCAATCCATGCAAATCTTCCTTTAAAAAAACTCAATCAATTTACAGAAATCCTCTCTGTACACTTCAGAAGTTGAACACTTCTGATTAGTTCAGCTTTACTTTTATAACTGTGCTAATTTTAAATCTCTTCAGTTTTGTTTCCCCCTCACACCCCACCCACTTGCTCACTCAAACCTTCGCTCTCAATGTTACAAGATCCCAAACAAGTCAACTCTTACCAGATGCCGGTTAGGTTTCAAAATCTGGAAACATGCAAACAATGACAGAAAGGACAGGAGGGAAGAGAGAAATGAACAGCAGAAAAGCAAAAGTTGAAGCACAAATAGCGCTGACATTTAATGTTGTTTTTCCTACCTTTGAGCATTTACAAAAGCTTTTGAATTGATTTTAGAAACAGGCAGGCCGCAGAAACTCTTGAAGCAGCGAATGAACAGTCCTAGAATTTCAGGCCAGCTCACAGAGCACCCTCCAGAGCAAACTTCCAGTGCAAGTTTGCGGCAATACCATCACTGTCTCAAAGTAAAGCACACCCACTAAAAATGGCCCCACCCGCTTCAAAAAATACTATGAGTTTTGGTTCAATTGCAAATGCCAGCCCTGCAGACATTGGCACCATTAAGAAATATACTCCTAAAAATAATAATAATCCTTGCATTTGATTATTAGAGCCTTATCTCATTGTCGAGACATCTCAAAAGCCCTTTGTAGAATATACTGTAAAGTGAGTTGACTGGATTTTTGTGGGTGAAACCACTTAAGAAATGAGGCAATCCAAAATGTCCCGATTGAGATTGGTTTTTATTAGGCTGTAGAATTACCCGCATTTCAGCAAAACATACACGAGCAATTAATTTAAGCCTTCTCAGCACCAGTTTTCTTTCCCCTGAAGGCGTTCTGAAGGATGCTCAGAGAGGTGGACTGATTTGTATCACGTTTCGCCATGAGGCAGTAAATAAACTTTAATATGAGAATGACATGCTACTTGTATATACATAAAATATATTTTAAAATATTTAAACATATCACGCATTCAGATTGTAATTTGACATCAAGTCCTACCTGACCGTTTCCCATCAAGGAGGTGTCGGTTCCAATCAAAAGGTAAGAACCAAAGAAAAACACAAAGGCATGACAAAATCCTAGCAGAGTCCAATACAGAAATGTTTTCAGGGACAAGTTCGCATTTCTGCTAATCTCTCTGTAAAAATATAAAATATTGCTTAAGGAAGTTATGTAGAATTGTGAACATTCTTAAGATAACAGCGACTTATAATATTCAACTTTGCATTTGGTATAAAATTACCCTGTTACATCAGAAGGACGTTTCACACACTTCATGAGATTTATGATAAAGTGGCTTTTTGTAGGCACCTGTGGCAGCACAACTGCACACAGAGGTGTCCCACAAACTGCTTCGAAACAAATGACCAGTTTTATTTGAGTTGACTTCACAACATAGCTCTCTGCGTATAGGGTTCTTCGATGGAATTTGCCAATTTATTTTAGGTACATCAGATTAGGAGTCCATGCACTCTACCAAAGGTGGTTCTCAGAGTCTGTTCCTGTGAAGTTCTCCGGGAAGCTACCATGCATGAAGGGCGCTATATAAATGCTTGTTATGGTTACTTGCTTAGTAAATCATGATAGATCTTTCAATCCCATTTCCCCATGACCTGAAATTCCCACTTTATCATTAAAACACCACCAATGGTAATGGTTCTGCCTTTGAACTAGTGATTTCCACAGTCACACGACCCTCTGTGCAGAGATCCAATCCCTTTGTGAATTTTGCAGTCTGCTGCATAACAAGTTGCATTTATGAAGCACGCTTCACATAGGTGGATATCAAAGAGGAAATGGGGTTGGTGGGGCCGTGTTGAGATTGGGTAAGTATAATATTTTTTTCATTAATTTTACACAAAATTGTGAATGCTACCATAATAGTAACTCTTTAGAAAACCATTCAATTCAATTTCAGCCTTTAAAGCTATTGCAAACGTTCAATATTAAAGATCAAAACCACTGAGAAACACAAACATTTAATATAAATAATTTATGGGGGGAGGGGGGAGAATTAATTGGTTCTGAATGTTACACTCAATTTCTACCTTCTTAAACGTAACTTCCTACGAGGAAGTTATGCAAAATACTTGCTACGTAGATTCTGCCGTTGGATTTTGAATAAATTGCGATGAATGAATAGTTTCCATTGAGCAGAGATACAGAGAAGTTATACACTTACTTGTACAATGCTGGCTTGCTCATCAGTACGTGGGGGTTAACGATTTGCTCCAACATACTGAATGCGAGGATGGGTAGGGAAGTGAAGCAAATATTGTACAATGTCAGGTACGCACTGTCATACAGGGTCTGTAAAACAGAAGTCAGTGACATGTCTCCAGGTTAATAAGAATAATCTGTTTGATATAGTTGTATCAAATCATTGAAACATCTCACAGCACTTTACAGTAAGGTCCTAATGTAAAGTTTAAACCCCTTTCACTAGTATTGTGTATACAGGGGTTAGGATCACGCAATGGAACAGACTGGGGGAGTGGGGGGAGAGGAGGGGGAAGGATGACATAAGCTTTAAAAGAGGGGAGATAGCAACTCAGAGAGGAAGAGAGAGGGAGGGAGCAAGTCGGTGGGAATCTGACCATACCATAAATAGTTGTACAAGCTTCTTAATGTGAGATAAACAGGTGGAACACTTACTTGTTGTGTAAACAAACAGAAGAACTGATATAAAAACTGAGGTGTGATAAAGCACACATTCTGGAATAAAGAAAAGTACAGGACAGGGTTAAAAATGTCAAGGATTCAAGCTTTTAAAAAAAAACCCATAAAAATTCATTAAAAAAAAATCTTACTAATGAGAGAACACAAGTGCCCAGAAAAGGCTCATGTTTAAGCAACTCTATTTTATAATATAAACTTGATTGTAGCTAAGCTTTTTTTAAAAAAAACAATATGCTTCTCATTTTATTTGTAAGAGTAACCAAATATACTCACAAAAGGACACCATCAAACGTGCTACGCACCTTATAAAAAAAGTACTGTACAAGTTTTGATATTCTTATATAATAAAAGTGGCCGTGGACAAGCAACAACTTGGTGAGGAAGTGAAATCTCGCTATTGCATAGTCACTGTTCCTTACAGCTTGTCTTCCTTCTTTGCCCATTATTCCTGTTAAGAGAAACATTTGTAAGGTCCAGACAATGTGACCCGCTTAACCCCATACCAACCTGTTCACTCCCTTTGATCAGCGAGTTCCGTCCTGCTCCATGCCCCTCCCTACCCAAGCCGCTCCACCTACAGCCCCACCCTTTGAAATCCATCCCACAGTCCCTTTGGTTTGCTAACTTCTTGACTCCTTCATGGCACACCTCAAGACCGACCCTCCTCTTCGATCACTCTCCTACCCTTTACCCCTCTTGATCCCAACCCCCTGCTCAGGTCCAAATTCCTGAGTATCCAGTGCCTTAGGACACCCTCCTGACGTGAAAGGCGCAATTAAATTTGTTGTTGTTGTGGAAAGCCTAGGTGGTGAAGCCTCTGTGAATCCACTTGGAAACACCCACCTACACCCACATTTGCTTCCTGGATCATGCTGACATCATTAGCACCATCACCGACAGCTAGGACAATGGTTTTCTCTGATGAGGTCTTCAACAATCTCACCACCTGCAAACATACAAATAGCTGCACTCACCAAACCATAGATAAAGCACAACTGATCTTATTCTATGAACTGGTGTTTTGCCAACAAAATACAGTCAATTCACTTTACGATATAGTCTGTGAAACGCTTTGAGACGTCTAGAAGGTGTGTTAAGGTGCCATATCGAATGCGCAGATTATTATTGTTATGATGGTGGCAGTGTTTTTTTTTTATATTTAGCTACCTGCCCCGTCGAACTGCCAACTTACTTTTGCTTTCTGCAGGGGTGCCATTCGACAACATATCACGGCAGTGCAGTTTTGGATCACCTCCATAAACAGTTTTGCGTGTTTCCTGAGTACAATGGAAAGGCTGGTTCCATCTACCACGAAGCCGCGCTGAACCAGATCATCCTGGTTTAACCTGGAACAAAAAAAACCATAACAGAACTTGGTCCAAAGCTATGTCAGGATTCTCACTCCACTGTAACCCATTCTTATACAAGATCGCAAGAGCTGATGACCTCAGGAAGTACTTCTTCACACAGAGGAAGTAATCAACACTTGGGATGGGGTGATTAAAGCGAAGGCACTAGACATTATTATAGAGGTTAAAGACACCTTGATGCTGGCAAAGCTAGGAGTTTCCTGAACAGCCTGGTTTGGACACTTACCTTGCTTGAAGCCTAATGAGCTGCTCGGTGCAAGAGATCTCAGTCCTTTGATTGGTAAGTTCCAAAAGCTCCATTGTCCTGTGAATGTGGCCGCAGGACAAACTCACACTAATTGCTGTCTCTTGTTTATCTCCTGTGAGCACCCACACTTTGATGCCTGCCATTCTGAGGCTTTCAATTGTCTCTTGGACTTTGTCTTGCAACCTGGAACCAGAGCAAAAGCTTTTCCAATGCAAATTTATACAGACATGATTTTAGATAGGCAACTGGAATTCCATTTCCTTGGAATATTAAAAATAATAATCCTTGCATTTGATAAAAGCGCTTTTCACATCTTCTAGACATCTCAAAGTGCTTCACATAATATACTATAAAGTGGATTGACTGTATATTTGTGGGCGAAACTCGGAAGCCAATTGTGAATAGCAGGGTCCCACAAGCAGTCGTGGATTGTAATGACCAATTTATTACCCTTTTTTTAAGGGATTATTATTAGTTGTGTAGTAGGGAAACTTACCCAAGGTTCCTGGAATGGAATACAGGTCTCACGTTCGTAAAATGAGTGCTCTAACCACTGAGCTATAGCACTCCACAAGTAATGAACAGTGACAAAGGCAAGTGCACTAATACAATACAGGTATTCCTCACTTAACGTCGTAGTTTGGTTCTTGAAAAGTACGACTTAAACGAAGCGATGTTAAGTGAACACATTTTTCCCATAAGAATTAATGTATAAAATGGAGTTAGATTCTTTGGGAAATTTTTTGTCAAAATTGTCAAAATAAAAAACCCATTATATTTGCTCCCTGACTGCCTGCCCGGCTCTCACTCACTCACTGCCGGCTGGATGGTCTGACTCGCTGCTGGCATGCCTCACTCTCTTGCTGCCGATCTGGCTTTTGACGGGCAGGCCCGAACACCGTCGTTCCCCACTTTTCACCCGTTGGCGAATGATGTCATAGTGCACTTTGCAAATATTCATGAAATTAATATATGCTCCCAATGATTTAGCAACGTAATATCGAAAGAACGTTAACCGAGGCAACGTTAACTGGGGTTTACCTGTATTACAAACCCTTACCCTTTTCACTATATGGCACAACAGCAGAAATCATAACCTCTCTGGGAATTAATAGTAACAATCTTTGCATTTGATACAGTGCCTTATCGCATCCTGTGACTTTTAACTATACAAGTGTCATTTTGTTGTTGTTTAAAGCCAGCTTTAATATTCCAACTCAGCAAACACACTGGCGGTGATGACGGAACCATGATAACATACTTGTCTTCCACCCCTGTAGCTCCCAGCAAGTGCAGGTCATTCTCGATAAAGTCAAATGCCTCTGCCAGCTCTCGTTCTCGATCCCGCAAGGACGTCCTCGCTGCATGGAGCCGATTTTCTATCACCTCGTACTCTCTTGCAGACAGATGTCTGCAAGCTATACAAAGTGTGCGGAAACCTCTCTGGTGCCGGGGTGGGGAGGGGGAGCAGGGGTGGGAGGGAGGCACAAACAAAACATTGAAAACAAAAATGAATGCAAAGGAAAGTGTATTCAAAATCAGTTATTTAAACCATTCTGGTTTAATATACTAGCTCTATCATCGCAGCCACACTTGCAATCAAAGGATCCATTATGGAATGTAGTGTCGCACTACCAGTCATGGAATGAAGTAACCAATTTATCATTTGTTTTCTTGAGGGATTATTATCAGGCATTTGTGGCGTGCAAAGAAACTTGCCCAAGGTTCTTGAGGCGGGACTTGAAGGTGGCCAGGGAGAGGGCGAGTTGGAGGGACTGCGGGATGGAGTTTCAGGGGTTGGGGGCACTGAAGGCTCGCCCACCAATGATGGAGTGGGTGGATTGGGCCACGTGGAGCAGGTTGGAACCTGCTGAGTGGAGGGGGTGGACAGGTTAGTAGGGGGTTAGGAGGTCGCGGATGTAGGGTGGGGCGAGGCTGTGGAGGGCTTTGAATGTGAAGACCAGGATCTTGAATTGGATCCTCTGGTTGATGGGAGAGCCAGTGGAGTCAGATGAGGATGGGAGAGAATGGGGGTCACAAAGCAGTAGAATACATTGGCCGCAGAGTTCTGGATTATCTACAACCTATGGAGAGAGGAATTGGGAAGGCCGACACAATCATTTTACATGCCATAAACACTGTGTGCGTACACACAGGCCACACGTGTGACAAGCATGTTTAGGTCATAGCTCATCAACTGATAGGAGGTACACCCCAGAAAATATATGCCCATAACACACCTCCATGCAAGAGTTATAAATCATGTCTCTACATCAATCGGTTATTGAGTTCTTGGCTGTCACAGAGATATTACATTTTTATTAGTTTAGATATATGTATATGATAAAAATCACCAGCTTCATCTCCTTGAAGTCAAGAGCACCACAACCAAACACATAAAGCTTACCAAAGCAAGTTGATCCACGTGGAACAATGTTTGCTCCAGTTCCCCACTTTTAACAAATGGAAGAATGGACGTTTCTGCTCCTTTTGTGAACAAAATTATTTCTTCTGAAATAGAAAAGATAAGAATTTGCAAGGTAGAAGACCAAACTCAATCCAGTTCACCTTCACCATCCTGGCAAGCGCTTGACATGTTGTGTTCCAAACTATTATTGTATTATGAGATATTATTTTGAACAGAAATGATCTAATTTGTTCTCAAAAGAATCAACATTTTCTGCTTCCACATTCTTCCTGGAGAATTTTCCCACACATACAAATTCACAATTCAAAGTACCAGATAACTGTGCACATTACATGTTAGTTGAGAGTTCATCCATTCACATTGAACAGCATTCTAACAGTGATTCACGTTGTATCAAATGCAAGGATTATTATTATTATATGTGTGCATTTTCTGTGCAATATCTAATCATGTATCACTGCTCAGTTCCAAATGGTTTGCACATATCATGGATATGTGTGTGTATACATACACACGCACTATATATTAAAAAAAATGAAACCTTGCTTGTAAGAAATGAAGATTAAAACCTGACTTATGATCACTGGCTGGCAGCACAAAATAGCCCCAACATAGGATATTGGAGGGTATCAAATGCTGTGTATGCATTGACTGGGATAGCTGGGGACATTCATGTAATTGATAAATCCTTGCAATTGATACAACGCCTCATCATGCCAACCAAATAGACATTCAACAATGCCCCACAAACAGCCATGAAATGTTGGCCATGATGTAGGAATGATACAACAGATGTTGAAAGGAGGATGTCAAAGAAACGCAGATGATTGGCTCGGGCTGTGGCAATTAACTCTGAGCACAGACTTAAGAAACTTGAGGCAATTAGGGAAGTACAAGGTTACAAGAAATTGTAATGTGTTAACATCTGGGAATTAAAATTTCCTAACAGTAGTTAGACTAAAAACTGGAAGGGAGGAGTGGCAGTACCCAGAAAGTTTGCTAGAGTTCTTTTACTCCACCCTCCCCAACCCTAGCTCGGGTCTGAATCAATGACTGTCCAATGACTTGGTACGTCTTCCTGATGTGAAAGGTGCTGTACAAGTGTAATTTTGTTGCTGTTGTTGAGGATATCAGCAAATACTCATGACAAAATATGAAGTGGAGAACTAGAGCACAAGCGCATACTGTGAATATAATCCTTAATAAACCCTCAAAACACTTCACATTGGGAGAAACTCCATTCTGCTTTATAATAGTACACACAGTCTTTAATATCAACCTGAACAGGCAAGTGAGACCTTGGTTTCATGTCTCATTTTTTTTGTTATGGGATTATTATTAGGCGTGTGGAGTAAGGAAACTTATAACAGACAGTTATATCAGAGGCTTTGCTGCTTCAATGATCGCTGTGCCGGGGTGGGAATCCATAGGAAATAACAAGTCTCAATGTTGAGCTTGTTATAACTCAAGGGCTTTTAATATCCAGAGGTGGTTAGTTATACCAAGGTCAACCCAACATCATCATCCACTTACCTTGTGATGTTTTCACGATCACACTCATCCGTCTTCGGTCTGCATCGAACTCTAAAACATGAAGTAGCTTGAACCTAGAGACCATGAATACACAAACTTTAGTTTGTCCCACTGTGACCCACAAAACACCATCGCTCTCTCTGGCCTTCTCCCCCCCACCCATCCTGACTAATCCTGACTGAGCTCCATCCATCGCCTCTAGGTAGCACACCATCCCCAAGGAGCCAAATAGGGAAGGTGCCCCAACAGCCAATTTCTTGTGTGGGGAGAGGGGGAGAAAGCGATGTGTTAAGTTACTTGAGCCTCCCTTCAGGCTGAACCAGTTATAAAGCAGTGGGTTAGGTGACAGGACACATTATGAAGTATATGCAAGTTATTGGGTTGCCACTGTTGTAACTTCCTACCCACTGGAAAACAGAAAGGAAGCTAGCAACCATTCAGGTGAGTTTCTAGAGGTTACCAGGTCACGCACTAATCCTAGATCCTAGAATTAGACCCGCACTAATCCAGGCAATGTAATAACAGGGTTGGCCTACATTAATAACATAGAATTTGCAAGGTGAAAGAAGACCCAAGGTTTGACTGGTTCACCTTCCACCATCCTGGCAAGTTGCTTGACATGTTGTGTCCCGAACCATACCGTGTATCCCAACATATGATTTTCTAGCAAAAATCTAATTTGTTCTGGAAATAAATGACTTTCTGCTTCCACTGTCTCCCTAGAGAGTCTGTTTCCCCAGGTTCACCATTTGCTTGCCCAACGTTTCATACTACCGGGAATCTTACCCAAGTCTCTCGCTTGTGAGGCGAGTGCTCTAACCGATGAGCTGCAGGACTTTATAAGTTTTTAAGTAATTAACTCCCTTCTCAACATCCAAATTGATATTCCATCTCTAAGGGCACCAGGGGAATGCATTTCACTTTCACAACAATGTGTGTGAAGAAATTACCCTTTGATCTGACTTATAAAGCTTTAAATGTAAGGTGACTGTTCCTTCTCTTGGACGCAAGTGACAACACTTTACTGGCTGTGTTGTCTATGTTACTGCTTTACCTTTCAGGCTTTCCAAATATATTCACCACTATGTGTTCTCCTTTGGTTCCAGCAAATACAATCCCAATTCTACATGGGAGAAAGGAAAATAAAAGGAAACATTAAATGCAAAGGAAATGTAGGCAGCACGACAACAGAATCTGACACTTCTGAAATAACCTATTTATGAGTTTTATCGCCGAAACACTAATCCCCGCCTTTGTCACCTCTCGGCTGGACTATCCCAATGCTCTCCTCTCTGGTTTCTCCTGTCACCATTCACAAAATCCAGATTATCCAAAATTCCGCTGTCCACATTCTCAAACTTTGCTCCCCGATTACCCCAGTCCCTACCAAACTCCACTGGCTCCCTCTCAGGATAGGATCAATTTCAAGATCCTCAATCGGTTTCAATCTCTCCACTCCTCTGCACACCCCTACTTCTCTGATCTCCTCTCTCCTCACAACAGCACCCATTGCCTTTGCTCTACCGGGTCTGGCCTCCTCGACCCCCAAATCCTCCGTTCACTGTCGGCAACTGTGCCTTCAGTCACTACTCCCAAAGCTCTGGAACTCCCTTCCTCACTCCCTTCGCCTCGCCCCCACCTTTCCCTATTTTAAGGTCATGGTTGAGACCTTTCTTTTGGACACCTTTTCCCACCTCCTCCTAGCTTGGACTCGGGATCCGTTATTGCCATCCAGCATAGAGGGTGCTATATAAATCCAAGTTTCTGTTGTTGTTGTTAAAGTTTTTTTAAAAAAAGAACTTGGGCATTGAAATGCTTTGTCAATAACACGACTGTCCCTCGTAAAATCATCTTAAGATAATAAGTATTTATGTAGCTCCTTATCAAGTCATCAATGCATCTCAAAGCACTTCACAGAATATAGTGCAAAGTGAATTGACTGTATATCTCGTGAATGAAATGCGGCAGTCAATTGTGCACGTCAATCTATTAAGTTTTAAATTGCTCCGCGGAACTCTCCTCCTTCAAGGGGGTTATGTAAAAACAAGATGTTGTTGTGGTGATGGCTAAGTTATAGTTCTGCCCAATTGTAGACTCGCCAATAAGTGGAAACAGTTTGTGTTCGTTTTTAATCACCTCAGACACTGAAAAAGTTAGTGGACACAAAATTACATTTATTCATTGGACATTCATTTAATCCTAGTTTATTGTAAAAAAATGGTACTGCTCTGCTCTTACTTGCTGGCAGCTTCTACCAAAGCCTTTTCATCTGGTGATGAAGCGTAATACTCCAGTTTAGAGTCTTGCTCACTGACTTGTCCGTGTTTCCCGTTGCTCTGAGTTTCTAGATCACTGACATGGACTGTGTGACAGAGAGACACTGCCTTCAGGAACATCAACTCTGCTTGAGTCTGGGGATTAAAGCCAATAGTGTAAAAAGTGCAGAACAACTAGCATTCAAGCACATGCTACAGACAAGTTACAAAGGAACAAGACCGCAAAAGACAATGGTTGCTGGGGAAACTCAGCAGGTCAAGCAGCATCCATGGAGAAAGGAAAAAGAATTAACGTTTTGGGTCTACAACCCTTCCTCAGGACTGGGGCTTGTTTGGAGGGAGAGGTTTCTTAAAGACATTAAAGGGGGAGACAAAAAAGATAAAACAAAAAAAAGAAAAAAAAGTGTGTTAAATGATGGGTTGAATATGTGTTAACGGGAAAAGTCCTATAGCCTGAAATGGCTAAAATCAACATTGAGGCCAGATGGCTGTAGTGTCCCCAGTAGATAGATGAGGTGCTGTTCCTCAAGCTTTCGCTGTGGGTCACTGGAACAGCGCAGGAGACCATGGATTGAAAGATCACTCTAAATGTGAGCGCAAGTTGAAATGGGAGACAGGAAGATCAGGGTTGACCTTCCATACAGAGCGAAGATGCTCCGCAAATCGGTCTCCCGATCTGCGCTTAGTCTCCCCAATGTAGATCAGACCACACCCTGAGCAGTGGATGCAGTATAGTACATTGGTGGTAGTACACGTGAGCCGCTGTCTCACATGGAAGCTGTGTTTTGGTCCCTGAGAGTGGTTTGGGTGGAGGTAAAAGAGCAGGTATTACATCTCATCTATCTACTGGGGACACTACAGCCATCTGGTCTCAATGTTGATTTCAGCCATTTTAGGCCATAGGAGTTTTCCTTCCCCCCATCACAATCATAACTCTAGACACCCCCTGCCTCTCTGGTATTTTGTTTATTCTATCACCACTAAACACCTCTTCCCCCCGGTTTCGTTAAAACCCACCCTCTCCTCTCTCCCCCTGAAACTGTTAACACATATTCAACCCATCATTTAACACTTTTTTTTCCTTTTTTTGGTTTATCCTTTTTGTCTCTTTTGTCTTCCATGTCCTGCCTCTCCCTTTCACGTCTTTAAGAAACCTCTCCCTCCAAACAAGCCCCAGTCCTGATGAAGGGTTGTAGACCCGAAACGTTGACCCTTTTTCCTTTCTCCATGGATGCTGCTTGACCTACTGAGTTTCCCCAGCAACGTTTGTTTTTGTTTTAGATTCCCATCATCTGTAGTCTTTTGTGTTTTGTTAAGACCGCAAAAGATCCGTGCACTCTTACCAACCAATCCTTCAATTAAAAATTAACACTATGCCCTCACAGGACAGGTTGGCATTTATTCCTTAACTTAATAATTACTAATTACTTTAGGCTTAACGTTTCAGAGCAGAATAGATCCACGCTTACAATATTGTTTTCAATTTTGTGAGGCTCCCTGGACACTCCTTCAGCAAGCAGGCGGCCATCAGTGTACTGGTATCTAATGCCGGCGATGGAACATTCCCTGAACTTCATTTCGTTCTCAGTCAATGTTCCAGTTTTGTCAGTGAGCACATACTCCACCTAATCAAAAACAATCTAAAGTTACCAAAAAACACCAGGGCAGAGACCATATAATTATAATAATACTTACATTTGATATAGCGCCTGATCATGTCGCTGAAATGCCTCAAAGCGCTTGACAGAATATACTGTGAAGTGAATAGTGTATATTGTTGGTGAAACGCAGTAGCCAATTGCGTTGGATCGAGTGACCTTTTCACTGTATAGGTTGTGTACAGTTTAGTGCCCAGCAACTACAACAACAAAATTACATTTATAGTTTGCCTTTCATGTCGGGAGGACATCCCAAGCCGCTGATCACCCAGGGCGTTTTATCACCCCCTGCATTATGTAGCGGAGAGGTGGCCCCATCTAGCCTCAATCACTGTTCAAGACGGTGATCCATTGGCTACTACTAAACTTATTTGACTAAATTTTCACCTGTCCAAGTTCTTCATTGAGGTCGGAGGTGTTAACCAACGCCCGCTCGTTTGTCGCTTCATGGTACAGATCAAGATCCCAGACAATGAAAAAGGAGCCCAGAAACTTCTGCAGCTCCACAGTGACGTAGAGGGAGATTGGAATGATGTAATTATACAGCACCATGAAAGCCAGGAAATCAGATATAAACTTCAGAATCTGTGAAGCAAACATTGACAAAAAAACATAATAATAATTATTGCGTTTGATGTAGCGCCTCATCACGTTGTTGAGATGTCACAAAGCGCTTCACAGGGTATATTTAAAGTGGATTGACTTTGTATTTTTTGAGCAAAAAGCAGCAGCCAATTGCACAGCTGTGACATTTCAGTGTACCACCCTTTTCCAATGACACATCACACACAGGAGCTTTGATAAACTTCTAATTAGCTTATACCTTTGGCTGCTATATAAAGAGTCCCATCTCACTTGGCATGAAGTCAATAACAGCCATTTAAAAGGGAATTGGATAAATACAGAGGGAGAAGAATATTAAAGAGCACCGAGTTGCTAACCCTTTGATGCAATGCTAAACTGAGCTTCAGTCTGCCCCATCCAGTGGACTTAAAACGATCCTGCAATGCTTTTTGAAAAGATAGGCACTTTTCCTTGGAGTCCGGGCCAACAGAGCTACAGATTCATTAATTATTTGATTATTGTTTGTGGGTCCTTGTTGTGCATAAAGCACTCTCACTTTTGTCTAAAATCAACAGTCATTACACTTTAGAGTAATTATCAAGGGCTTGGGGGAAATTGTAACATAATCGCTCTTAAGTGGTTGCTCTGCAGGCACTTTCCCCCTGAAATGTATGTGGCCATACTCACTTTGCTTGTGTTTTTCTGCCTCTCTGTCTTCTCAGAGTACCACGGTTCATCCCATTTATGGTCAGCCTGCCAGATGTACTTCATCATAGTACTAAGCAGTGCTTCACACAACAGGATCCCCAGGTAGACTATTAGAAAGGTGTTCATGGATCTGGGAATTAAGACAATAATCTCAATGAAGTGTTTCAGAATGGTTGACAATACAGTGATAATTTCCCTGATCATAATGGATAGTATTTAATTAAAAAAACAGGCTAACATTTCCAATGTACTGTCCAATTTTCAAGCTCCATTGGTCGCATTTTGCTTCCAGATTGGAAGTTTGTAGGTTCAAACCCAATTCTGGGCTTATCAACAGTCTTGGTTGACACTCCACCCATTATTCCATTATTAGTGAGACCAATCGTTGAATGGGACGTTAAAGTATTTACATAAAACATTACAACATGGGAACAGGTCAAAGAACTCAAATTGGTCCATTTGAGAAGAGTTTCCCCATGTGCCGTGCTCAATGATGCTCCAGATAAATTGCTTGGCACACTTTATCGCTGTTGGTTGGATCTTGATGTATCCAAACAGATTGCCAGGTTTGTTAATAAAACAGTTAACAACAACTAGCGGTAAAGCGCTTTGAGATGTTTTGATGATAAACATCCCATATCTATGCAGAGGAACCCAATGCATATTTAAAAACTCTGGAACACACTTCCCTCAATCCCTCGGCCTTGCCTTGAGGCTCTGCCCTGTGTGAGTGGTGCTGTATAAAATCAGTTTGTTGTTGTTGTTTAAACTGCTCTGGTTCCGCCCCGAGTCTAGTTTGAAATAATACAATTATGCCATTTCCTATGAAAATAAAAACTTACTTTTCCACTGCTGAACGCTTCTGCGATTTGAATTTATAATTCAGGGCCATCTTGGACTCCATCCCCGTATAAACAGCCACACCTGGAGAGCAGCACCATAATTTGTATTAGGCACAGAACGCCATCTTCAATCATCTTTGAAACAGAGGGTTAAGGGGCTCTGATATGAGCAAGTCTAACCAATTTTACTTGGGCAGTTATTAATAATAATAGTAATTGCATTTGATATAGTAGCTTAACAAGTCGCTGAGGCATCTCAAAGTACTTCAAAGAATGTATTGTAAAGTGGATTGATTGGGTACCTTGTGGATGAAAAGTAGCAGGCAATTGCACACAGCAGTATCCCAAAAATAGTCAGGGATTGAAAGACTACGTTTTAAATTTTATTGTACTTTTGAAAGTATTAATACTCCCGGAAAGTAAGCAGTCAATCGACTGACAACCAGGTTTGTGCTCACTGCTATAGTTAACAGAGACTTGTATTACAAGTTTTTTTTCAAAACCCACTGATAACATTCTGAAAAGCACTCGTTTTATAAGAAGAGAAACTTCAACAAACCAGCTCAAAAAGAAGTGGTTAAAAAAAAATAGTAGTACCGAAAATTTCCTTAGTGTTCTTCAGGCTGGCACCTCTCAGGAGAAGGTTCTCTGGTCCCAAGGGCCTGAGGGAAACCCAAAGCAATTGACACAATGCTATAATCCAGACTGTGTTCAACCTACCTAAAAATATTTAATCCTTGCATTTGATATAGCGCGTTATATTCTGGTTATGTTCCATGCTCAATCACTACCAGTTTCTACTAACCCTAATCTCACTTTGTCATTCCTGGAGATCAAAAGACTGACATAAAATTTTATTAACTATTCACATTCGCTATTAACTATTAATTATTCAAATTCACATCTGGAATTCCCCAACTTGATTATTAAAAGCCACCATACCTCACAATGTCTCCTGTCTGGGTTTTTATTAACATTCGGCCCACGAATCTGCAAGGGAAAAAAGGTTCAGAAAATCAATTCAAGACGTATTGAAGGCATGCTATACAGAGATCCTCGTGAAACCAAATCACAATATTGTCAAAGGATTGATCTGCTCACTTGTACAAGTCTGGCTCTGGCTGCTGGCATTCAATAATGGCTGACAGGGTGTCTAGTTCTGCAAAGCTCCTCAGCAAAGATGTCTCCTTGATTGCAATGTGAGTCTGCAAGAGGATGTAGCATACAATAAGAGGCAGAGATGGGTAACACTCAGCCTAAGAAACTGACTTCTTCCACAGATTAAATACAAATTACTGCCCAATCCCAGCTCGAGTCTGAAATACCGACTGTCCAATGCCTTGGGATATCATCCCGACCTGAAAATAATTTTGTAATGTAATTTTGTTGCTGCTGTCATTGATTCTAAACGCTTTGTTTGAGTGAAAGGAGAACATCTCTCAACCTTAACGTTGTTGTTCATCACATCCCTCATACTCCCCATCATCGGCAGCCGCACATATAGCCATTATGCCCGAAAATCTCCGCCTCCTTCTCCTTGCTTTGGCCCCTCCTTTATCGTGCCTCAATACCTTCCTCTTTGACTGTACATACGGTCACCCCACCCCACCACCTTCCTCCGGCTCAACGTCACTCTGAGACACTACACTGTGTGAGGTTGTTTTATTCACCCAAGGTATTTCCTTCAAAAAAAAAGGTGTTATTTCTTTGATCTCTCCAACAGCACAAAAACACTGTGTAGTTTGCCATTATCTTATCCCTTCTCTAGTCAACTAGCCAAGAGTCAAAGACATGGCAGTAGGAGAGAGAGGGAGGTTGTGAAAACTGACATCGTGTTAGCAAGAATGTGGCTTTTACTAAAGCTGCAGGTGATTCCTTCCTTGGGAACACTTCAAAGAGGAAAAGGTTTACTAAATGACACGTTGCCTTCACTGAGAGGGCAGCAATCTATTTGCGGGAAGAGATTGAAGGAAGGAATAATTTAAATGTTTTTGTTAAGGAAAGTGCTAGGATTTGCTAGAGTGTTCCATCAAGTGAAAAGTACGTGGAGCAGGTGAGCAAGGAAGATGTATTCAGACACTCACTTTCAGGTTTGTCTCCCCATCCAAGCTGGCCGTGGTGATGTAGCACATCCCCAGCTGCCGATCTGAAGACAGCAGCACCAAGTCTGCAGGGAATGTTTCATCTCTGGTTATCCGCACAATATCACCAACCTGTGCAAAAAAAGAAAATTGGTAATAGCACACACTCAACTCATACACACACTCAATTTACACTCAACATCAACAACCAAAATTACATTTGTTCACACCTCAACTTATGCAAACATTTTTTTTTAAAAAGGGGCAATCCTTTTACAAATATCAAAGTATAGTAAAAGCCCGTTTATCTGGCACCCTCGGGACCTGAACAATGCCGGTTAAACAGCGTGCCGGATAAACAGCGTGCCGGATATTCGGGCAGCCAGCTGCCGAAAACCCAACACAAAAAAACTAACTTTAAAAAAAACTCAACCCCCACCCCTACTCAAACTGCACCTCCCCACCCCACTCAACCCAGTCTGCGCCCCCATCCCTGCACTCAGCCCGGCAAGCATCCACTCAACTCGTCCGCCCCCACTCAACTCATCCACACATTCAACTCAACAAAATTACATTTGTAGAGCGCATTTCACGTCAGGACATCCCTATACCCAACTCATACACCACAGTTTAATTAAACACAAGCTACCTTTCAGCCACAATGTCATTGGAAAGCTTTGTGTATATCAAACAGAATTTAGAAGGTGTGATACAGACACCTATTGACGGCAAGAAAAAGCAGCTGCTACCTCCTGTTCACACCTCAACTTATGCATACATTTTAAAAAAATGAACCATCCTTTTGCAAATATCAAAGTACTGGCACCAGCATGGCGATTATGGATAAATAAATTAAACTGAGCAGGGCCCTCATGGTGGGTCATTCCTGCCAATGTATTTCTCACTTTGCCGCCTTCATCGCTTCGATATTTTCCTGGAAATGTTTCATCTCTGTGGATCAATCACTTATTTAGCTTTTAATGGGGGCAAGCAAGGGAAAGAGACTTCCTATAGAAACGTTAAGTGCCAAATGCTGCACTTATCCATAACTTCTGAGCAACCCAAAAAAATGCCTGAGAGAAAAAAAAACACCACCAATCTTCAAATGCAGGGAGCATGAAGTAATAGAAAAAAAGACTGTTGGGATTAAAACTCCAGAGAGTTCAATGTTTGGCCTTAGATTTTTAGCTTGGATTCGAACATCCACACGGCATTAGCTGAAAACACATTGAGTGCCAAATAAAGAGTCATATTTACAACATAGGCTTTAAAAATGGCACTTCAATTGGATTGCTTTACAGACATGCCGCAATTTAGGTAGATGACAAGATGGAACATTTCAACACATTTCGAAATGCAAGTTTAGCACAACTTCTAAAGTATTACATCCCTGAATAACAGTAACTAAACAATAGTGTATTGTTAGTTCACTGAACGTCAACAAGCCAAGCATACAGAGCTTAAGTTTAAACCTTTTCCATCTTGTTGAGATTTAAAACCATTCCACTTCCACAGATAAATCCAGGTTTGTCGTTTTCTATACGTTTTTTTCTTTGTAAATGCACTGTGTCAGGCAAGTGAAGCCAAGACTTACTCTGATGTTCTTTGAACTCGTTTGAACAAGGCCACCACTCCTAACTACAAACACAGGGGCACGGTTTACTTCGTTGTCAGCTTTATGTCGTAACCAATCTTCATATCCCTAAATCCATGAGAGAAAAAAAAAATCAGTCATCTAATGGAGATAAGATGTCAGAATTTAAAACAGCAGCACATAGTGAAAAAGTTCTGAAAAAATACAAGCCAATTCTGGCAACACATTAACTGAACCTTCTGCTGCCATGAGCAGATGAGCCACCCTGACACTAACACAAAATGAGCACTGGACGAGGGAGGTAGGGGAGGGAGAGAATGGACAGTAATGATGTGGCCTGTATAAAGTAGCAAAGAAGTGGCTGGAAGTCAGCCTGGCTCCACATCAGATGAACACAAGGCCCAGCCATGAGTAAACAGTGACATGCAAATATGAATGAATGAGACCTTAACCTGTTAAGTCATCTCTTACCTGTTTGATCGCTGTAACTGAAATTACAAAGAGCAGTGGTAGCCCACTGGTGATGGGACTGGTGGGCGTATCGATCATGAGCTTGATTGGAGATGAAAGTATGAAAAGGCAATGTTATTATCTAAATAGATTGCAAGGTATCAATGTACAGTAAAGCTCACGCAAGTCTGATCTGTATAAATCACCTAAGTCATACATCTGCCCAAATCCCATTTAAAGGTTTATAATATTTGCAAGTTTGATGCAATTTATACTTAGTAAGTCATATTATATGGTCCCAACTGACAACTTATGTGATGTTTACTGTATAAACTAAGCACCTGTTTTAAAATGGACAGTATATATGGCTGTATAAACAAATGTTTTAACCCATTCTATTAGCAATAAACACAAGCAAGAAATCTATTATTTGTAACCTGAATTCTGACCGGACTGCACAATCCCAATAGAATTAAACAGAATCAAGATGATTACAAATACTAGGAATGAGGCACATCCAATATGAAGAAAGGCTAGAGGCTAGGATTATTTTCATTGGAGCAGAGATGGTTACGAGGAGACCAAATAGAGGTTTTCAAAAATCAGGAGGGGATTCGATAGGTTAAACAGGGAAAAACGGATTCCACTGGTGGGCGTGTCAGTGACTCGAGGTCAGATTTAAAATAGCTTCTAAAAGCAATGGGAAGGTGAGGAGAAATGTTTTCACGCAGCGAGTTGTTCGATTCTGGAATGCATTGCTTGAAAGGGTGGTGGAGGCCGATTCGATAACAACTTTTAAAAGAGAGATGGACGGTTATTGGGGAGGACGGGTTTTCAGGGTTTTGGGGAGACAGCCGGGGAGTGTGGAGGGCGGGCAGGGTTTAGGGTGGGGAGGGTAGGGGGTATCGAGGGTGGAGGGCAGGGAGGGTGACCAAAGGCATGATTGAAGAGGAGAGGTTGAGGCATGCTTTAAAGGAGGCAAAGTGAAGAGAATGTAGGATATAGTTTCAAAGCATGGGGCTGAAGGACCGACCGCTGATGGTGGAACAGGCCATACCCTGCTGACTAGAGGGAGCTAGCAGATCACAGAACTGGGAAGGGGTAAGGACGTAAAGGCCTTTGAGGGTGAGGTTGATGATTTTGAACTCTATCTAATCTAGGGGATATGGAGCCAATGGAACTGGGCAAGGCAGATGGGGTCACAGAGCCTGTTGTGGGAGAGGATATGAGTTGCAGAGTTCTGGATGATCTGCAGTTTGTGGAGGAAGAGCTAAGAAGCCCAATAAGCAGGGAATCGGTATATTCAAACCTAGACATAATGAATACACGGACAACAATTTTGGCAGCCTGAGGGGAGAGGCAGTGGCGAAGCTGGGCTATGTTGTGGAGGCTGGGGAAGGCAGAGTAGGTTATGAAACAGATGTGATTCACTTACCTGCACAAGGAAGATGACAAGAAAGTAAAAATTGGCTATCCTTCGGAACTGTTCAAATAAATTCTTTGGAATAAAATTCCATATTGTGTACTATAAAAAGGAAGGAAAAAAGTTAGAAAAGGGCACACTGTAATTAAATAGTTCTAGACAAATAGGCAATGCCTAATAATGTCAAACTAAACAGTTCAGGTTTGTTATTAAAAACAGTATAAACTACTTACAAAATACAGTAAATTGCAGTGTTTTGACATGACAGGTACTGTATCAAATATAGTTATTATTATAATAGTAGTCCAAATTGAGGCTGTTTCCATTGATTTGATTAGGGAGGAGGAAACTCCTAGTCTGAGCTCCTGACATTATCAATGTTAAAGACTTGATCAGGATCTTGCCACGTGGGGAGTTTGTGTGGATTTCAGTTCTATTTGCAGTAAATTGCGTACCTAATAACTTTTCACACACGCACAACAGGTGTTTATTCATCAGTATCTTGTAGCCTTATGTCTACTTCAAAGCCTGATGTAAATACGCCTCTAGTTGGCTTGCAGAGATATCCGGTGTTTCACTGTATGCCTTTATTCATTACATAGCACTTGAATGTTTACATCATGGCCACTCATCATGGTCAAGATGAACATTTTTCCTGGCTCAATAATACTGCAGGAAAGTCCAAATCCATTTACATCTTCAGCCTAAATGCAGTGTTCAGTCAATGATAAAACAATCAATGGATTTTTATAGTTTGCGCAGTGAGTTTGTGCAGAAGCACAACCGAATCACCAAACCAATCATACATTTCCTGTATTAACCAGTTATCATCAAGGGACAATCAACAGCAACAAATTACATTTGTATAGGCCCTTTCATGTCAGGATGACGTCCCAAGACACTGAACTATTTCCCCTCACTCCCCAAATTACTACAACTCACATGATACAGATTAAATATACCAAAAGCAGACATGACAAGGAATCTGGCTTTTTAGTTTTAAGCACCTCATCACATCAAAACATCCTAAAATGCTTCACAGTAATTACTGTCTGCCAGTATTATGGGCATATGCTACAGATCTTGTGTTTGTAAGCATAGTCTCACAAACAGGAATGAGTCGTAGGACAACATTCAGGACGTTGGCCTGAAAAGCAGGAGTAACTCCACTTGCTTTTCAGGAGTGTCAACCTAAATGTCCACCTGGACAGATGGGAGCTCAGTTAAATGCCTCATCCAAAAACAAAACTAGTAAATAAATTACAATCATTATTACCTTAGATGATATAATCCGATTATCAGCGAACTTTTGAGGAATGTAATGACTGTGTTGTGGAAAGCGATTGGCAATGTAAACTGTCCTCGTCTCCAGCTGATTTGGTGAGTCAATTCCCTGAAAAAGAAATCAAATTTTGTGTCTCACACCACATCAATTAAATAGATTCCATAAAAAACCTAAGCAACACTCATTTTCAAAACTTTACTCCATATGCTTCTATTTACCTAGCAGTAAGTGGAAACCCAGTTGTTAGTCGATTAACGGGTCGCTTTCTGGGGATAATATTCCCTTGTTAAAAAAAGTGGTTACTCAATCTACAACTATTTGTGGACATTGCTGTGTGCAATTGGCTGCTGCATTTTGCCTACAAAATATACACTTTACAGTATATATATTTTATAGAATATTATATAGAAGACATATATTATATAGAGACGTGAAAAGCACTATATCAAATGCAAGAATTATTATTATTCTGTAGCATTTTGAGATGACTCCATGATGTGATAAGGTGCTACATCAAATGCATTATTCTCATTATTATGTCACATTATGTCAGGACATACAGTTGATTTCTCAAATCAAACTGATAGCACAGAAAAGGACTACATTTCAAGCCCACTGCTACATCAATCATTCTTCTGTATTTTGCAAAGCGCTTTTAGAATTGTGGATCAAGGGCTCCTTGCATTAAGTCAGCTCTCTCAAGAGTGCCCTAAACTCTGAAATTACAAAAGGTTGTCAAGGGAAAGGCACAGATTTAGAATGAGGCGGGAGTTAAGTGGGTTTAATAACTCAATGCAATTCTTCACAATAGATGCAGCCTACTTAATCATGTCTGCATCTCTACCTAATCTGCTGAATCATCTCAACCAAACATTTTTTATTACATTTTCTCAAACCCGTGCATCAGAACACTCCCCTGGGTCCACTTTGGTCTAATTTGTGGTAGTGTTTGTGAACCAAAATGCAAATAGAACAGCGATCCCAGAACACAAATAACTCAAGACACGATTGATAGTTTCCGATGAACTGATAGGACAAGTGGGGCAGTGGTTCAATAGGCTTACATTACCTAAAACTAGATACATTTTTAATTCAATTCCTAATTCTGTATAATTCAGTATTTGGCTCATTAATTTTTCCTTAGGTGGTGGGGGGGGGGGGGGGATCAAGCAAAACGCAAGCCATATCCGTTCATTAAAATTTGGATGTGCAAACACTAGCTACTGAACTGAAAAACAGACTGAAATAGAAGAAACCACATGTTTCCACATGAAGTTTCGACTGCAAGAAGTCAAAGGTAAAACTGTTCACAGAAAAATAATAATTAAAATCCTTGCATTTGATACGCCTTATCACATCATCAAAACGCCTCAAAGAGCTTCATGGAATATACTGTAAATTGACTGTATACTTTGTGGGTGAATCACGGCAGCCAAATGCACACAGCAGTGTCCCTCAAACAGTCGTAGATTGAGTAACTCATTTTGTTTAAAAGGAATTATTTATTACCCCTGGAAAAGTGATCCCAGAAAAAAAGACTTGACTTCTCCCTCTACCTTCACAAACCTAACCCAATGACTGTGCTTTTGGCCACCTTACTCATCTCACTTTCCCACACCTACTCCACCCCTTTGTAAAGCACTTTTCTCAACTACAGAAATATGTAGTCAATTCACTTTACAGTATATTCTGTAGCATATACTGTGAAGCATTTTGAGATGTCTCAATGACGTGATAATGTGCTGTATCAAACGCAAGAATGTTTATTATTAAAAGGTGATGTAAATTGTCACCACGATTGGTTGACAAACTGAACATGTTTGCTGGTTCTAAGAGAGAAAATTAAATGTCTGGGTCATTGACACTTGGAAGGGTGGAGAATAAACTGTCTGAATTCTGGATTTGTTAGATGTTGACCAAAGTTAAATATTGCAACACTTGGGTGAGAGTCACTGGGAAACCACTGTAATGTCCTAATGCTTTAAAAATGCACTTTGAACCTCTTCAAGCAATTGGTTCCAAGTTTCACAATTGCTTTGATTTCTTAACAACTCTTAATATTTCCAGGCTGATGTCAAAATGAATGAGTCAGTGATACACAAGGACACTCTGCTCCACAGAAAAAGGAACCAAAGCATTCACTGACGACTATGGACCATCCAATGCATCCAAAGGTGGTCCAACTGGTGCCGATTTCACCTGCTACCCAATACATCTGTTTCGCCCTCTAATATACAGTTACTTTTCCTACTATGCTTTATCCTGCCCTGATCCTTCCCACCCTGCTCTTGTCCTACCTGACTGTACAGCGCCTTGGGATGTCCTCTCGACGTGAAAGGCGCTATATAAATGTAAGTTTTGTTGTTGTTGTTGTTTGTTGTTTATCTGGCCCCCAGGCTCCTCCATAACTCATAAATGTGGTTATGTTTCCATAAGGGAAACACAAAGCAAAATTGCTTATGTGGGCTGGGGACGTTTCTCAAATAGAGCATCTGGCCTTCGACAGCCAAAAGGTTCGACCACTTTGCAACAATTTCACTTCTGCAATAATAATTGGCGTGACTGCCCTGCTCTACTGCACCAGGATAGGATCAGTAAAGCCAAACACCAAAGGGCAATTTACAAATTACTATTGTATAGTAGTAACAATCTTTATATCCTACAGGCCTTAATCCTCTCTAACAAGTCACCTGACATACTAGCATGATCCAAATTCCATCTTAAGAATACTCAGTCACGCCACAAACTGTCTCTAGCACACACAAAGCACTGTCAGCACTAACTCCTCCTTTAAATTAGGGGGCTTGTGTGGAGAAAGCACCAGCCAAATGGTTTGTTATAGCACTGCTCACATTCCACCATAATCATCATCCATCAAATCAAAGACTATGATATGTCAAATACCATATTGTACAATACACATTATCTCCCTATAATCCCGAGTTTCATTCAGTTGCATTGCTAAAACAAAATAAGAACCGAAAAGCAAACGAACGCAAGAGAAACAAAATAGGTAAAAGGTTAGTTTGACTGCCTGGGATGCCATAGTATAAATCTGGTCAAACTGGTTTGCAAACATTAAGTCATTCATGGGAAGCCACACCTTTAAATAAACTGGTACATCCATGATCAAGATTCCAACCAAGTAGCTGTGCCTTTTCCTTTGTCATATTGTCTGCATTGACATTCCTCACTATCATGTGGTGTAGATCCCAATATCCTCCTTGACTGTGCCTAGGTTTCTCCTCAGGCTTGACATTAGAATACACCATTGTAAAGCTCTGCAAGATGCTACCACGAGTAAAGCGAGCTGTATAAACGTAAGTTGTTGTCGATGCTGTTGACAAGTACAATGAATTAAACACGGCCACATGGATGGAGTCCTGTAGTGGAGTGGGTAGAGCGCTCGCCTCGCAAGTAACAGGACCTGGGTTCAATTCCTGGGTGGGGCAAAATCGTAGGCAAATTTCCTTACTCTACACAAATATCAACTGGTTGTTAGCCAATTGGCAGATTGCTTTCTATAGTTATAATCTCTTAAAAAAAAACTGTTTGTGGGATATTACTGCATGCAATTGGCCCCTGTGCATTACCAACAAATACACTTTAAAATATATTCACAAAGTGAAGTGCTTTGAGATGTCTCAATGATCTGATATAGTACTATATCAAATTATTATTATGATAATAATAATACTCAAGAACCTGCTGTATTGTGCAGTGCTGTTGAGTTTGTTTTTGCCTAAGCTCTTCCAGTACTGTGATGATGACAACTACAGTACGTCCAATGTAAAAATAATCAATAAAGAATTTCACACTTTGTCCACGCACTCCGCTACGTGTTATAATATTCATTTCTGTTCTTACACTACCAAGGGTTTCCATGCCTACCTTCATTTAGAGTAAAGTATTCTGTTCTGGTCCCTGCCAATGCCACGATTGGCCTCAGACTGCTAGAGCATTCTGTGGTCATGACATTTTTGGGTGCAAACCTTTTCAGAGCCACATTGTTAACAAACAAAACAATTTCCATGCAAACCACAAGATTTAAAGTTTTTCTAGAAGATCATTGAGTGTGGATGTTACATTTTTGGTTTTGCCACTTCTTAACATCATAAAACTATTTGATGCATTCTCAGACCACTTGTATTACAAAAAAATAGTCCTCAAAACAATCACACATATCAAACATCGACAATGTGACGTTGGCATTGTCAAACAGTTATGTTTACGGTTGTTGCACCTTGACCGTTGCAAAATGATAAAGCACCCAGTTTGACAAATCAGGACATTAAGTCAACATTTTTTCCCTATAACGGTCACTAGATAGGAATCAGGAGCAGGATTTCTTTCCAACCCTGTAAAACCAAAAGCCAAGAACCATCCTGGTTCGTATAGTTCACTATATTACTACGTGGTGCATTTGTAACTGTGACTGAAAAGTGCTTCGGAGGTAATTGCTTCAAGTGTAGAGACTTTGTATTTGGAGACAAATATAGAGCTACCGAGTCATCAGATGAGGCTCTCAGACCAAAGACAATAACAGAATTTATAAATTATAATTCAACAAAGCACCATGTTTTATTGAAACACATTTGATGTTCCAACAAGGAGAAAAACGTAAAACAGAAAGAAATGTGATAAATGAGGCAGCCTTGAAACAGCAATAGGCATGTTTAACTAACTGAGGAACAGGAAAAACACCTGTAAATTTTACAGTTAACCATCCTTCAGTGGAGACTGGCCGTCCCTACACGATTAATGTGAAACAGTCTTTACAGTAGATATAATTTTGCCTATTGTGACTCAAAGCCATTCCCAAGATACATATGGAAAGACTGTATTATGAAAAGGAACATTAAGCTCCTGTGGCTTAGTGGTTAGATCACTTGTCTTACAAGCTGGGGAGACCTGTGTTCAAATCCAGGCAGGTCAGGGCGAAACCTTGGGCAAGTTTCCTTATTCCACACGCCCAATAATAATCCGTCCAAAAAACCACAATAATAAAATGGGTTATTTCAATCCACAACTGTTTGTGGGACACTGCTGAGCGCAATTGGCTGCCGCGATTCGCCCACAAAAAAATATATAGTCAATTCACTTTACAGTATATTCTGTGAAGCGCTTTGGGACGTTGATAAGATGTAAAAAGCACTGTATCAAATACTAGGATTATTATTATTAAGCCAATATACAGGTAAGAGCAAAACAATAGTACAATGTGAGAATAAAGAGAAAGATTTTATATTTCTACCAAGTTTAGTTCGGCAAAGCATCTGAATGGAAGGTGGGGGCGGGGAAGGAAAGGTGCCAGCAAGTTAGTTGATATTGCTCTCATGCCACTCATTTAGTGTAAATGGCTCTTGCCTGTCACAACAAGATGTGAACAAAGTTTAAAGAAACTTAATGTTGATATGGGTGCAGGGTGTGGCGGCAGCCTAGATGACATTCAAGCACAGTACTGGAGGAGTTTCATATTAGCAACGGCTCTGATGTTTGGATGAATGATGCCATAATAATAATCCTCGCATTTGATATAGCACATTTCACATCTTAACGATGTCTCAAAGTGCTTCACAGAATATATTGTAAAGTGAATTGACTATATTTGTGGGTGAAACGCGGCAGTCAATTGCACACAGCAGTGTTCCACAAACACTCATGGATTGAAATTACCAATTTTTTTTATTGTGTTTTTTTTGGACGGATTATCATTAGGCGTAGAGTAAAGAAACTTGTCCAAGGTTTCGCCCTGATCAGTCTGGATTCGAACACAGGTCTCACGCTTGCAAGGCGAGTGCTCTAACCACTGAGCTATAGGAGCTCCACTACTGCTATCTAAAAAGGAACTTCTCTTACTTTTCTGGCCAACAATCATGACATACATTAACCACTCGTTCTATTTCTGTTTGTGGTCTGTTAATAATGCATTGATACGACACGTTGCTGAGATGTCTCAAAGCGCTTCACAGAATATACTGCAAGGCAATTTGACTATATTTTGTGGGTGAATATACCTTGCTGCATCTACCTAAAAATAGTTCCTCTGGTCCACAGCATTCATCGATGAAGAGTTGCCTGGACGTGGCGGGTGCTGTTCCAATTGCAAGGATTCTTCATTTCAGCATCACCTTATATTCGAAGATTTGCTGTCTGAGTGGCTAAACTTTTCCGCCCAAGAATTTCTTGATCCCGAAGATAAACAAAACTAAACACATGTGTCCACTGGCCCCAATACAATTTGGGATGATGTAGAACCAACCTCCACATCGCTTTCCTCCTGGCAATACGTTTAGTGCCTTGGGAAGTCCTCCCGACGTGACAGGCGCTCCATAAATGTAATTTTGTTGTTGTTTATTGGGCAAAAATCAAGGTTGTTGACCACCATGGGACTAGGAGTGGTAGGAGAACTCAGTGGAACAACAATTATTCACAGTCATAGGCACCCACCCTTCACTCGGGTTGCTTCATGAAGCACCTAATAAACCCTTTTGAGGAGAACAATCTCCCTGAATTTATTTTTGTCAATGGAAGAATGATACTTTTTGTATGTGGAATACAACACAAGAAATTGTACTTTTTGTATGTGGAATACAACACAGAATTGTATTCTGCTGTATGTTATTGAAGTCAGTACATAACAAGCACAACCTGTTTTAAACTCGACTGAGAATATTTTCTGATGGGTGCACTCTGGAAATTTCAGTTGACAAGTTGGACTGTGCTAAAACTGCATCTTAATTGACTCTAATTAGCTTTCAATCAAGGCAGACACAATTTTGAAAGCTGATTAAGGACAATTAAAATGCAGTTTGAATGAAAAAAAACTCACAGCTCTACTGGAACCACAAAGCTCTCAACATTGGAAAAAATATAAATATCTTGGTTTTGAATGCAATCAGCCAAACGTCATACTTAACAGCATTTTTGCACCTTTCCCCAGGCACTATTTTGAAACACATTTAGTTAACGCTCTTTAAACTGACTTCCTTTAGCCTCTCACACCACAGGAAGTAGGCGCTTTACATGCATTGCGTTTACAAGAAATGCATTCACCTCTAAGGTGTCCCAATTCTTTTCAGACTGTCACGTTTAATTGCTCATCTTCAGTGAGCACAAATCAACAAGCACAAATTTACATTTTATCTTTCTCATATAAAGAAAAATGTACTTTCTTAATACTTATCAAATTAAAATATCTCAGAAATAATTGCAGTCAAATGAAGAGGCTGTTTACATTGTAGGTAAATTAACAACTATTTGCATAAGTCAGTTCTCACTGGTGAATGACCAATTTGTGTGGAGGATTTTTGGCTAGGACACAGGGAGAAACTCACTTCTATTTTTGAATAGTTATGGAATCTTGAATTTCCTCCTGAACATAAGCAGACAGGAAAACAACAGATGCTACCTTTATAAGATGAATGAAAACATGTACTTCAAAAGAATACAGCACCTTGGAAGGTACATCTGATTTTCACACTCCATTCTTGACCGAGTAAACCCTGGAAACAGTATTAAATATGCAATAAAAGGACAGGTGTCATACCACATTCTTTAGTGGGAGATGGAGGGGGGGGGGGGGGGGGGGGGAGGAGGATTATTTTTCACTCTTTGCACCACCCACAACAACTTGCATTTAAATAGCAGTCTTTACATGGGGTTAGTGTCCCACAGTGTCACATATATAGCTATTTGTGAGACACACCTACAAAATTCACAGACACAACCCTTTGTAGTAAATCCTGTGAAAAATTTTGAGGCATCCTCCTGACATGAAAAGCAGTGCATAAAAAATGCAAGAATGATTATGAATAGAAGTATTCTCTGGTATCAATACTATTCAAATCTCAAAGGTTATCTATTCTCTTCTAGATAGAAAGTTGTTGGGTTGGGCCACGTTATTCAGTACAGAGAATCCTCTCAGACAATAACTTTTTTAAAAGAAACTAGGCTACATTTTGTGGATTCGAAACTCTGGAAGGCATAGAATAGTATTTTGATTTAATGTAACTCAGGAAATCAAATTTACAAAGGTATGCAACCATCAGCCTGAGTACACATAACAAGAGGGAACAGTACTGAGTTTTGTAATATGCTTTCCAAATTAAAACCACATGCTCAAAAGATTACTGGGGGGGGGGGGGAGAAAATGGAGAGACACGAGGCATTGTGGGATTTTTGGTCTGAAGAGTTCCAATATGTATGATTCAAATTACCCCTTTGTGAATTCCCTTTTGCAATGAATCCAGACAGTATAACACTGCAACACTATTTAGGAGTTATTTAAAACAGACTACTAGATTATTTTGTTATCCCTTATGCTTCAAGATGCAACAAGCAAGTGATGCAGCAAGCATCATTTTTCTAATGTGACTGTAGCAGAAATACAATTGCAAGTTTGGGTTCATTATCAGGATGGGAGGAGCATTTGTTTTCTTTTTAACAGCAATTTAACTTAAAACTCTTAGGAACAGAAATAATAGAGGACGCTATTTAAATCATAGCGCTTGTTCTGACAGCTTTTTAGATTGTGGAAACTTATTTCAATCCTGTTCTCCCTACCTCCCCAACCCACAACTTCCTATATTAAAGTCCAAAGTATTTTCTTTTAAGAACACCCGTTTCATTCTGTGTCAAAACAGCCTTTTGGGGGAAGAGGTTGCATATTCTCACTCTGACTCCTCTGATATGCTTCACTGGTCACTGATTTTAGTAGTTCTTTTGTGTCCATACATTAAATATTGTACCCAACATTGTAAACCCTAAGACAAAGGCATCCAACAAAATCTAGACAAGTGATGAAATCTCTCAGAACAGTACATTAATTATAAAGTTCTTTGGGTGGTGGCGCGGGGAGGGGGGTGGAAGAGGTTTCGACTAAAATTTTGGAAATACCCCAAACTCCTGATAACTTGTCACTCCAAGGAAAAGAGGCTCAAGGCAGAGTTATCTGGAGTGCAGTTAGGCATATGTATCAATACAGAAATATATGTAGCTAGGATATTGATAAAGAGCTCTGTGATGCCGTCCGGGGTGGAGGGCGCAATATAAATCCAAGTTGTTGTTGATAGCACGGTGCCTTAGGTGGAAGGGACAAGTTAAGCCAGGATTGAGTTATCCAATTTACTATTTCAATGAAGACATTCTCTCCTGACCTAGATTTGGCAAAACTGTTATTTCTGGATGGAGAAACACCAGAAGGAAATATTCTAAACTTGCATTCATTTCTGAACTTGCAGATTTTGGCCACTACTTAACTTCAGCTTAAATATTGAATGAAGCCGCTTTTTTGTAGTTTCTGGTGCGATGTCAAAAAATTGAAGCCGTATGAAAGTACAGTATTTAATACATTTTGGCATGCTCTGAATCACTCTTCCCCTAAAGTTCTCCCCCATAAAAAAGGAGAAAGATTAAATGTAATAGTTGTGGGGCTAAGAGAGGGACAAGAAGAAAAACAACTTGGAAGGGGTTAGGACTTGGCCTCGTGGTGCGGTAGGGGAAAGCAGAGCAAGAGACAGAAAATGACAAAATAAACTTTTATGGGAGACCTCTTGCTCAATCTGATGAGGAAACAACATGCAGCATGTAAATCCCAGCGACCGGGGCCACAGCATTAAATACAAACTGCAAAAGCAAACTTGGGACTTTGATCCTTGCATAATATATCACGAGGAAAGAGATGGTGCTCCCAGTGAACGAGCACTCTCCTTGTGCTGCCTATCTCCCCTTTGCTTGATCTATTCCAAATACGCTTCTTTGCAATCGATCATACGTGTGCAGATTTGATGTGCACCAGATTAACAATAACAATCCTTCCATTTGACACAGAGCCTTAGCACAACGTCAAGATACCTCAAAGCATTTTGTGAGATATCCTGTAATGTTGATTGTGACTGTGTACTCAGTGGGTAAATTAAGTAGGTCATCTCGCCCACAAAGTATACAGTCAATTCATGTGACTGTATATTGTGTGCGATGTAATATGGTGCTATATCAAATTATTATTATTTATTATAGTGTTTCTGTGTGATCGTCTAGTAAAATGTAGGGGTCACAAAAATCCAAACTTTGCTTCCGTCTCGGGACCTCCACAAACACAGACCTCCGGGGACAATAATAATAATCTTTGCATTTGATATAGCTGCCTATCACGTCTTCAAGACGTCTCAAAAAGAAAAGCTCTTCACCTCACAGAGAAAAAACTGCAAACAATATAAATCGACTGCTTATTTTGTGGGCTAAACACCACAGTCAAATGCGCACTGGTGTCCCCAAAAACAGCCATGGATTGAAATTATTACTATTACTTATTTTTTCGAAGAGATTATTATCCCCCCCACCCCCCGAAAGCAATCCGCCAATCAACTCACAACCGGGTTCCTAACTTACTGCTTGGTAAACAGTGGCGTGTGGAGTAAGAAAACTTCCCTCAGGTTTAGCTCTCGTTTTGGGGGGTTAATCCTTGTGACAATCACTTACTACTAGGTAAGAGTTGGTGGGTGGGTGTCACCTGCCCTCTCTGTACAACTCAGCAACAGCTTTACGCGAGTCCGGGGATGTGATGGGAAGTGACAGGCCGCACGGCACAGCTCCCGGAGGGAGCGGGAGGACGGTTGGTGGGAGGAGTGGGGGGGACACACACACACGCACTCACTCACTCACCAGTTGCCTCCGTGACCAGCGGATCATCGACGTCGACGTCGAGGCCAGTGAGGCCGCCACCGACCGAGGCCGGCAACAGCGCCGCCAACAGCTCTCGGTCCCCTCCGTCTTGCCGTTTGTCTCGCGTCTCCGGTGGAGGAGGAGCAGTCGGGAGTGGGGGGGGAGAGTGGGAGGGGGAAAGCTCTTCACTTCAGACCGTCGTCCCTCCTTCTTCTCCTCCACCCCCGTCGTCCTCTTCTTCCTCCTTCTCTTCGTCTTCCTCCTTCTCTTCCTCTCCTCCCACCCGTAATGTGGTCTTCGGCCTCGGCCTCGTCCTCTTCCTCGCCCTCTTCCCGCAGCAACAGGGACAGAAACCGTCGCTGCATCCTCCCGCCCACGGGCCGGCTGTCGGGAGCCAGGAGTCTCAATTACGCATGCGTATCCCAGCCCCTCCGCCCCCGGGCCGGGCCCATCTTACTGAACTGAAGACTTTCAGTTCAATGGCCCATCCTCCTGTCGTCGTCACCGAGAGAGAAATGCCTCACTTCCGGTGCGACACATCTTCGCCGCCATGATGGGTGTGACACACACGTGTCACTCCCACCCACTTCCCCATCCACCGCAATCGGCTGTCAATCAACAGATCAACCCAACAACAAGTAAAGACAAGTCTTGCAGGGCAATGGGATTGCATTGGAACAAAGCTCTTTTCAAAGAGCCGGCGCCGGCATGATGGCCCGAATGGCCTCCGTCTTTGACGTATAATAGGATGATTCAACGTACAACAACTGGCTTTTTACAACGGCGCCCCTCGGGCAGGAAAACGCCCCAGAGCGCTTGACAGTGGGTGGAGCACAATGCCAAGCCGGGGTGTGGGGGGGTGAGGTGACCAGAGGAACAGTCAAAGAGGAATGTCTTCAGGCACAACCTGAATAATAATACTGTACGTAGTCAATCTACTTTACAGTATATTCTGTGAAACGCTATAAAAACAGCTATATCAAATTCAAGGATTATTATTTCAGCTAGACCTCACCTTAACGTTGTTTCGTTATTAGGTTGTTGATACGTCATCACCCACGGCCTTGACATTTCTGACCTATGCATCTGACAAGGCCATCTCGGACCACTTCCTTATCTCCTCTCGCATCCCTCTCTCCTCCATCAAGCCGTCAACCATACTCTTTCACCCGTGGAAAAGGCTACCCTTTGAGACCCTCACAAAGACCCTCAAATCCTTTGACATCCTATCCCTCTGGCCTTCTGCCTTCCAACTGCTCCATGATCGTCTCTCCTCCACCTTCAACTCTCTCTTCCCCCTAAATCCAGGACCATTTCCAAACCTCTCTGATCCCCCTGGTATAACAGTCACCTCCGCTGCCTAGAAACCAAAACCCAACTGCTGGAGCGCAGATGGCAGAAAACTGACCTGATGGTTCACTCTTGGTGATGTCATCCACAGACATGGGGTACACTTCCACATGTATGCGGATGACACCCAACTCTATTTTTCCAGGCCTATCGTGCCTTCCCTTTGGAAGAGCTACGTGACCAGTCCCACTCCCCTGCTCTTTCACCATAGACTTACAAATTTCATTTTAATCTTTTACTTGCCACCTCATAATCGTTTCGCCCACAAATATACAGTCATTTCAATTTCCAGTACATTCTGTGAAGCGCTTTGAGACATCTAGAGGACGTGAAAAGCGCTATATCAAATGCAAGGATGATTATTATTATAATAATGATGATAATCCTTGCATTTGATGTAGCACCTTATAGCGTCATCAAGACATCTCATAATTGGTTTAAAATGAAACAAACTGGAAAATGACTGGAAATTAATGTGTGTTATTGTGCAGTCCAGGAATCATACAAAGTACTGTACCATGCAAAATGACATTGCTGTAACGCCTTTCAAGTCAAGAGGACCTCCTTGTAGATGGTTCTCACCAATTACTGCGCAAATAATTCATTTTTAACACTTGGTTGAAAATGGAGTGAATGTTAGATAGGCAAACTGAACAGCCAACTTGAACTGTATTATATAGAAAACTCTTGAATGCAAAATTAAAGCAAAATCCTGTGTGCCTGTTCAGGTCGACATTAAAAAATCCCACTGCACTATTTGAAAACAGAAGGGAGTTTCTCTCACCTGGTGTCCTGACTGACAATCTCCCCACCACCCACCCCACAAAGGTGGTCACTCACTTTGTGATTGTTTGTGGTAAGTGTTGTTTCCAAATTAGCTGCCATAATCACCTAAACAATACACAGTCATCACACATTACAGTAAGCCCCATGAATTATTTCACACCACCCAAAATCAATCCATAATACTGCACAACCCCCCCAATGGCTTACAGTCACCATGTTCCCTGGAAACTCCTGGGTAAGAGAGTCAGAGCCAAGCAGCAGCACACAGAGGAAACTCAAGCAGCATATCCATGGGGCAGCATTGAGGACTGGAAAAGTCAAAGGTTTCCATTGAATTCTCAATTAAGTTTGAGTGGCTCCCATGAGGCTGTTGTGGACTGTCAATCAATCTCTTAGACCAGCCCCCCCTCCTTCTTTCATCTCTCCCACCCATTTTCACCCCTCCCACCCCAACAACCACAACAACTTGGATTTATATAGCGCCCTACACACCAGATGGCGTCTCAGAGCGCTTCGCAATAACAACAACAAAAGGTATAGAGCGCCTTTTACGTCGGAAGAGCGTTTCAGCGCCCTGGGACGTCCTCCCGAAGTGAAAGGTGCTCTATAAATGTAATTTTTTTTTGTTGTTGTTTTTGTTTGCGTTGATCAGTCAGCTCGGGACCCGAGCAAGGGAGAGGGGTAGGGTAAGGAGGGGGAGCAGGAGAGAGGAGGGGGAGGGAGAGAGTTAGGAAGGCAGCAGAAGGCATGGTCGAAGAGGAGGGCCTTGAAGGAGGCAAGTGAGGGAGCGTGGCGAAAGGACTGCGGGATGGAGTTCCAGAGTGCGTGGGGGCAAAGAGATATAGTGCTTTTCACATCTTATCAAAGTCTTATTGGTGGATAGACACACAGACGGACAATTTGTCTTTATTAGTATAGATAGATAACCCTTACAGTTTACATAACGGCTGGTTTCTGTAGTTGACTGGTGAAACGGTGTTGTTCATTACAATAAACCATTTTCTCTTCTTTTGGTGTCTGTGTCTTCACCGTCGATGACTTTGTCCCTGTTTTTGAGTCATCTTTCAGCTTCCTCTGCTTTCACCTCAGCTCCAAGTGTGAACAGAAACAATGTAAATAGCATTAAATGCATTCATTAACATTGTCTCCAATTAAACTCTTCACGTTTTGGTGCTAATCTTGATTTGGTTGCGCTCTCACCCTTGAGTTGTGTTTGCGTGTGTGTGGGGGGGTGGTGGATGGGTGGAGGGGGAATTTTAGCCCTATGTCTGGGGCATTAAATTCACAGTTTAGGCCATGAGTACTCTGGGACGCTACCCTGTGTGAAGAGCGAGATATGAACGCAATATATACATTATATAGTTATATAAATTGTTGTAGGCTGACACTCCAATGCAGAGCCGGGAGGTGGAGGAGAGTGGGTAAAACTGATGTCTGTGTGGGCATTAATAATAGCTCTACTCTCAACTTCAAAAGAGCAGAGTTTCTCTCTCTCCTGGTATCTTGGCCAACAATCCCTCAGATAAATTGTTCATGGCTTTTGAGCTCAGTGGGTTTACTCCAGCTCTCTATCTCCCTCTGCCAGCAACTGACTGACACTACTCTGCTGGCTTCCATTTTGACACAACCACCCATTGACATTTATACAGGTGTTATATCAAATGCAAGGAATATTATTCTTACTATATCGTGAGGACATCCCGAGGCGCTGGGCAGTCCACAAAAGTATACCCGAGGTAGGGTTGGGAGCCGAGAGAGATGGGGAATAAGGGAGGGAAAGATTATTTTAGGAAATAATATAGTGGGACACAATATAAAGTTTGGGACACGACATGTCAAGTGCCTTGCCAGGGTGGTGGAAGGGGAACCGGATGGACTTTGGTCTTCTTTCGCCAGCAAATTCTTATGTTCATATGTTCTTACGATGGAAGATGCGTCCAAAGAGGAAGGGGCTGGTGGCAGATGCTGAGGGAGGTGAAGGAAGGAATGAGTCGTAGGGACGGAGGTTGGAGGATGGAGAGGAGGTAGATAGGCTGACTGCTGTGTGCAACTGGCTGCCGCCTTTCGTCCAAAAAATATACAGTCAATTCACTTTACAGTATATTCTGTGAGGCGCTTTGAGACGTCGATAATTTGATAAGGCGCTACATCAAATTTAAGGATTATTATTACTATGACTGGCCACTGACTTCCTGGCTGTTTGCGGGATGTTACTGTGCACATATTAGCTGGTGCGTTTGCCGAAACAATACACGGTCACCACTTTTATCAGTGGTACCTGTGAAGCGCTGGGAGGTGTTATACCATTCCGGGCACTAAATCACGTACAAAGATGACTACTATAATACTCTGTGAGTGTAGGTTGGAGGCATTGTTGCAGTGTGCCACCTGATGCAGTAGGGGGCGCTCTGATGTTAAGAATCAGATCCATACGTGTGTGAAAATGGGAATGATTCACGAGGGAATTAACTGTAACCATTTGGTCTGCGAGTAGTTTGCTTATCATTTACCATTATCTCAGTTCCTTCCTTCCCCCCCCCCCCCCTTCCGTGCCACGAAGACAACTTCCCTAAAAACTCCCCATTGAGTCTGTGCTATGTGCTCACTCCCCCACTCTCTACTCTAACCCCATTCCCTGCTATCCCACCCAATGCAAAGGGATATAGATAGGTTAGGTGAGTGGGCAAGAAGGTGGCAGATGGAGTATCATGTGGGAAAGTGTGAAGTTATTCATCTAGGTAGAAAAAAGAGAAAAGCGGATTGTTTTCTAGAGGGGGAGAGACTAGTTAGTGTTGGTGGTGCTGGCTCCCACACTGGAGTTCTCTACTCTAACCTCATTCCTTGATCTCTCTTCACATTTTGTCTGTGCTGGTGCTCGCTCCCAATCAATCGAATTTTGTCAGGCGGGGGAGGATATAGGGAAAGAACCCCCACCCCCCCATAGTTAAAAAATGTTGACAGTGCAGCCCACAGCTGAGTTTGAGTTGGCCCTATTCTCGGCTTTTGGTTCGAGAAACATGGAGAAAACGAGGCTTTTCATTCTCTAAATTGCTTGCCGTGTTAGAGGGAGGGAGGGGGTAGTGTGGAAGAGTGGGGTGTGGGGGGCGTGGGTGGGGAGGGATACAAAACAAATCTCAAACTTTGATCTTCTGCACAGCTGCAGAAAAAGTGAAGCTCAGAACCGGCCTTTCATCTTGTTGTGTATGAAGCACCTGAAACCAAACAGTCTCCCTCCCTCCCTCCCTCCCTCCCTCCCTCGCCCCCACCACCACAGAGCCTGCCAACACACTGCCTGTAAACATCTCCTGCTTCACACACACACACACCAGCGAGCAGATGATTTGAACTCACTCACGTGCCGAAGGAGCAACTTGACTCTGAGCAATGGGACACAGGTTTAAAACTTGTAAAACAACCATAATAACTTACAGTTGTAAAACAACTTTCACTTTGGGAGGACGTCCCAAGGCACTGGACAGTCAGGGATTTGGTTGGGAACAGGGTGGGATGGAGGACAGAGAGGGTACGGTTAGGAAGGTGCCTGATTGAATGCGTGGTCGAAAACGAGGGTCTTGAGAAGAGGAGGGCAATTTCGGCACAGACGTACGCCAGGGGGGTGTTTTTATATGTAGAATGGTGGAAGTGACGACTGAAACACATACCAGGAAAGAATGAGACATTAAAACCAAGTTCCCTATTGTCCTGTTCAGGTGGATGTTAAATTTCTCCCGTGGCGCTATTCAAAAAGAGAAATCAGTTTCTCTTTCTCTCTCCCGGTGTCCTGGCCAAAAATTCTCCCCCAATAAAATTGTTCACTCGTTCCCTGGCTGTTTGCGGGACATTAATCACTGTGCGCAACTGGCTGCCACGTTTCGTTTCGCTCTCAGTCACTCCACTTTACAGTATATTCTGTGAAGCACTTTGAGATGCAATGACATGATAAGGCACAACCTCAAATTGCAAGGATTGTTGTAATTGTTGCATCTGTCTGTTGGGTCAGAAAGCTGGAGTATTGGGGGAGAGATAGTGAGAGGGTGCGTTGGGGAGGGAGGGGGGAGAGTGGGGGTGGGGGGCAGCTTTTTTGCATGAGATATTCAAGTAAGGCCCAGTCTGTGCCTGTTCTGGATGGACCTCAAACAGTGTGGGTGGAGTTTCATCTATGTCCTAGCCTCCAGGTGAAGTCTTGGGAAACCAAAGCTGTTGGTATGAAGGCTTTTGAGGCGTTTCGACCTGATAGGGACTAAACTCTCCTTATGAGATCTTCGTACTAGTAACCCGAGAGGAGGAAAGTATTGGAATTGGTTTCAATTTCTGCACTGCGTGTAAACAATCACCCGCAGACTGTGAGGTTCAGGGGAGCTTTCAATCTCAGCTCCGTCATCATCACCTCGAAAGGTCTCAAAGAGCTTCACCGAGTGTTACTGCAAAGTGTAGTGACTGCGTATTTTTTATCAGTGATCGTGGCAGCAGATTGGCGCTCAGAGACGTCCCCACTTGTGGAAGTGAACGGTTGATTTGTTTTTTTTTTAATCGGGGGAAGTGGGTGGTTGGGAATGTCGGTCAGGTTTCAGAGAGAGAGAGAGAGAGAGAGAAACTGCCTTCTCTTTTCCAATAGCGCCACCGTAGATATTTAACATCTGTCTGAGCAGAGATCGGATGGGGAGAGCTCGGTTTGACATCTCATCCAAAGGACAGCTCTTGCCTAACAAAAACTGCTTGCCCCCTCACCTCAACACTCCCCACCAAGTCCACTGGCGTTTAATTCAGCTTCAGTCTCACATTGCTGAGCTCAGGAATTCGTCCAAACCCATTCCTTCAGCGCTGCTGTCAACACTCTCTGCTTAAACAAACAGAGGTGTAACGCGGAGGGAAGCTGTGACACAAATAACCTCGAATGCTCAACACTCAATCTCAGCGGTGGTTTCACTCACTGCTGACGAGACGTAACTCCCAAACCATCATGTGTAAGGTAATGTCTGTGGTTTCTGATTGCATTTCCACCCCCCCAACCCCACCCCCCCACCCAACAGCTCCCTCCCCACTACCCCTCTCCTCCCACACCCACTCACCCATCACTGTATGTAGGTGGGGCCAAACCTTAGACAACTTTCCTTCATCCACACATTTCTGTTTGTCTTGCAGTAATTAGGAACACGGTTGCCAGTCAATTGGCAGATCGCTTTCCGGGGGTAATAATCCCTTTTTAAACAATTGGTCACTTAATTCACCAGTGTTTGTGGGACACTGCAAAGGTGTAACTTGCCTACTAAATACAGAATCAATGCTCTTTACAATGTATCCCGTGAATCAGGTGCTATATTAAATACAAGCATCATCGTCATTATTATTATTATTATGTGGGATGTGGCTGCTGATTGAACAGGCAGCTGCGATCGTCTACAAGTTGAGAGAAGCCTCCTCCGCTACACTTTAAGGAGTGCTTGCCAAGCACCTTGAGATGTCTTGACATGGACAAGGGTAGCAGACAAAAGGAAGGGGTTTGCATTATCAGCCGCCACTTACCCCCCCCTCCCCCCTCCACCTACCTTCCCACAACTCCCCCACCTCCCCCCTCCGTCAAGGGGAAGCGGAGAATAGCCAAAAAGCCCTTTTCCGCAATACGTTAAATCAAAGCCGGGTTCCGGCTACATCTCCTGACATTTTGCCTTAAATGAGCAGGTTTGCCTTTCCCAGGGTTAAACCCCAGCATCCTGGAAGCCAGGTAGCTATAAAAGGCCACCGATTCAGTGAATAATATATGAAAGTTCCAATTAGTACTTAACTGAGCCGTGCCCACACCGAACACAGAGGCCTGAGATAAAAGGGTGATATTTTTTCTCCCGTAATTAACTGAACAGTAGCGAGTCACCTTGAACGAGTACTTTTATCCCGGCCTTTGGCTTAATGAGCGCGGAAGCTAGCTGCATGTCTGTGTCCATCCCCCCCCCCCCCATTCCCCCTCCTCCCTCCCGTCCGTCCGTCAACTCCCATTACTCCCCCACGCTGGACGCTTGACGTTAAACCACATGGCGAGTCCAGGTGTCCCACTGTAAAATTGTCACCTTTGCAAATTGCCCGATAAAAAGGCTTCTAAATATTTTATCCGATTAGTCAGTGCTTTCCCTCTTCCCCTCATTCTCACCCCGACCCCCTGCCATCCCCGCTCCGGTGTTGCGAGCGCGCTAATTACAGAGCTTTAACCGATTAATAACTGTTAGATCAAGGGGGAGATGACTTAGAAGACAATTGCTGTGTTTTGACACAGAATCTTTCACGGCAAAGCTACCCGTAAAGTGTAGAGACTGTGTATTTCACAGCCAAATGGTGGACATGGAGACACAGATAGAGATAGAGGCAGAGAGAGAGAGGTAGCCACAAAGGCAGAGCGATTGAGAGAGGCATAGAGGTAGCGACAGAGACAGTGAGACAGAGGCGGGGATAGAAAGGGAGAGAGACACAGAGTGAGGTAGAGGCACAGGGAGACATTCACAGAGAGTCAGAGTGAGAGATGGAGACAGAGACATTGATAAAGATACAGATAGAGACATTGACACAGACAGAGAGAGAGATAGAGGCAGAATAGAGGCAGGGATTCCAGGTGAGACTGAGAGAGGATTTTCTTTTGGTTAGGGGGGGGGTGGGGTGCGTGTCAGGGGGTCAGTGCGACTGATCCTGATCCCGGATCTGCCCCAGTGCCACCGAGGCTCAGGCACTGATTAATGGGCCGCCTTCCATTGATCAAACACCTCTCACTCACTGTGCCTTAGGCACACAAGCCGTCTCCATCAGTCAAGGCAGAAACCTTTCTGTCAAACAAACACAGGAACGTGCCTCAGCTTATTCCGTTCAGTGGGGTGGGGATGGGTGTATGTTTGTGTGTGTGTGTGTATGGTGAGTGGGGGCGGGCGGGAGGGAAGGAGGGAGGGATGGGGGGGTGGTGGAGGCTCAGTGTCTAATCAGATTGACCCCCCCCTCCGCCCCTTACCCCCTCCCCCCGCCCGCGCCCCCCTTGTCCAAACAATGGGAGACAACAATGAAGGCAAACGAAACAATCTGTGGGATCACCTCACCACATCGGGTGAAATCCTGTATCACAGTGGTTAGTGCACTCGCTTCACAAGCGAAAGGACCCGGGTTCGATTCCTGGGCAAGGGGAAACCTCGGGCAAGTTTCCTTATTCCACACGCTTCTGTTTACCCGACAGTAAGTATCAACCTGGTTGTTAGTCGATCGGAGGATTGCTTTTCTGGGGGGGTAATAATCCCCCCACACCTCCCCACCCCCCAAAAAAAATTAATTGCTCACTCAATCCACTACTGTTTGTGGGACACTGCTGTTGCACAATAACCTCACAAACGGCCCAGTCAATTAACTTTACATGATATCCTGCCAAGCGCTTTGAGACGCCTGTAACTAATTTGCTAACCGACAGGGGGCAGCCAATGTTAATCTGGTTAACGCTGGCAATTGGGTGGGGGGGTAAAGTGGGGGGTGGGAGGAAATGAGTGTGGGTGGGGTGGGTGTGTGAGGGAGAGGGGGGCAGGGGGTGTACCACGGACATGGAAGGCTGTATGCCCCCCCCCCCCCCCCCGGTTTGGCATATCTCTGTGTTGCTATTTCCTGTTGAATGTTTTTTGAGGTAACGCTTCACTCGTAACGAGCACATGGACAGGGGGAGATGGTAGCAGCCTGTGTGGTCTGAGTGTCAGTCATTGGATGTCAACCACTGTGTCTTAACAAGGAATCTAAGAGCAGTTCTGCATGCCTGCGTTTTCTGATCGGAATCACAGACATACCTTCTCCCACATCTGGACTGCTTAACAACCCTGTTTGTCCTCTCTGCTTAAAGGGAATCGTTCCCGATGTCCCGCAAGGCAAGTCCCTCCCCGCACCTCTCCCCACACCTCACACCCCCACACTTCCACTCTCCTCCTCATTCTCTCCCTACTCCTCACTCCTTCCCCCCTAATCTACACCCTCTAACCAAACCTCTCCCCACACCTCACATCCACTCCCACTCCCCACTATCTTGCCCCCCCATTCTCTTCCCCCACACTGTCTCTCACCCTTTCCTGATTAAATAAAATTGGTCGTTCACTGCACCACTGTTTGATGAAGAGGTCACTGTGGCTGCCGTGTTTGCCTACAGGACACACAGTCATTGACTGCACTTCATGATACATTCCTGAAAGCGTTCCCGTAGAATCATAGCCGTACAGTATGGAAGGAGGCCATTCAGCCCATTGTGCCTGTACCCAGCTCTCTGGAAGAGCCATGCAATCAGTCCCACCCTCTTGCTCTTCCACCATATCATTGCAAAATTTTCCTTTTGAAGTAGCTCTCTAATTCCCTTTCGAAAGTTATGATAGAATCTGCCTCCACCGACCCTTTCACGCAGTGCATTCCAGACCCTGTCGGCACTGTATCAAATAGGAGGATTGTTGTTCTTGTGACTGTTAAAATCACACAAGCCTGTAAATCGGAGGTGATTGATTCACCATCACAGCCTGTGTGTTTTGTGGAACTGCACAGCTGTCCTTTGGCACACAGCAAAGTCCCACTAAACAGCCAAGACACTTGTGGTTGGCTTATTGAGAAGAGTTGTCAACCAGGACGCAGGGGACAGAGAAACTCCCTTGGCAGTAGGACAACTGCAATAGCAACAACATGTTGATAATAACAATAATAATAATCCTATCATTTGATGTAGTGCCTCACCATATCGCGGAGACGTCTCAAAACGTTTCAAAGAATATATTGTAAAGTGGATTGACTGGGTACTTTGTGGGCAAAATGTGGCAGCCAATTGAGCACGGCAGCGTCCCACAAACAGTTGAGGATTGAGTAACCACATATTTGTCTGGAGGGATTATTGCCCCGGAAAGTGATCCGCCAATCGACTAACAACCAGATTCTTACTTACTTGGGATGTCCTCCTGACGTGAAAAACCCCATACAAATGTAATGTTGTTGTTGTTACTGCTGGGGAAACAGAGGTGTGTGGATTAAGGAAACCTGCCTAAAGTGTCACCAGCATAGGAATTGAACCCAGCTCTTCTTGCTTTTGAAGCGAGCGCACTAATTACTATTCTACTGGACTCCACACACACACACACACATATATATATGTATATATACTGGGGCATCAGCCCAGACTGTGAGCTCAATGTCTCTGATGTATACAGTGTGAGGTGGAAGTGCTTTTTAGAATCTCCAACCTTCTAAGCCAGAGCTGAGCGTGTGCGAGCAACTGAGCAAAATACTGCATAGAACATAAGAACATAAGAATTGGAGCAGGAGTAGGCCATTCGGCCCCTCGAGCCTGCCTCAATAAGATGATGGCTGATCTATTCTAACTCCACCTACCCGCCTTATCCCCATATCCCTTAATCCCTTTATTCACATAAAATCTATCAGTTTTCAGTCTTGAATACGTTCAAGGACTGAGCATCTACAGCCCTTTGGGGTAGAGAATTCCATAAATTCACTACCCTCTGAGTGAAGATGCTGGAAGGCTGAAATAGATACAGAAATTTCTGAGGACACACAGCAAGTCAGGCATCAATTATGGACAACAACAATAACAAAATTACGTTTATAGAGCACCTTTCACGTCAGGAGGACATCCCAAGGCCCCGGAGAGAGAAAAGTGAATTAACGTTTCGGATCCACGAACCTTCATCAGAACTAAAGCCTCTCCCTCCCAACGTCCCTCAGTTCTGACGGAGGGTCGTGAACCTGAAACATTGACTCACTTTCCTCTCTCCATAGATGCTGCCTGACCTGGTCGCGACATTCAGCAGCTTGGCTGGTCATCTGAAGCACAGCCACTAGAGGGCGACGTCTGACCAGCTTTGATTGTCCCCAACACTCTGCCCCACAAAGTGAATCACACAATTGTAATGATATATAATTATATATAATGATAATATATAATATTATATATTGAAGTGGTTTGTAGGCTGACCTGCTGGAGAGTGGGAGGTGGGTGGGGGGTGTAAGCAGGCTCAATTAAGAGCCTCCAAACCTCGGCGGGTGCCACATATACAACAACAAAATTACACTTTCACGTCAGGAAGGACGTCCCGAGGAGCTGGGACATAGGCATAGACAGCTACCCATACAACAACAGCTTACACTTATACTGCGCCCTCCACGCAGGGAGCGTCTCGAAACGTTAGTTAAGTTAGCGTCTTAACAGCCTGACTTGGAGCCGGTGAGTTGGGGGAGGAGATGATGGAGAGATGACTATAAGCATCTATAAGGTGAGATGATGGAGAGGTGACCATAAACACGGTCGAACAGGAAGGTTTTCAGGCAGGACTGGACAAAGAAGAAAAGAGAAGGTGAAGATATATGTGTGGGTATATATATCTGGTATAAGCCCTTAAAAAAAAATTGGGTCACTGTTTGTGGGACACTGCTGTGCGCATTTGACTGCCCCATTTTGCCCACATTATGCAGTCACTACACTTCATCATGTGAAGCGATTTGAGACGTCTCAATGACTGATGAGATACCATATCGAGGAATATTATTATTATAAGCATAAATATACAGAAATGTACAACTATATATATATATATATAAAAAGGCAACAGAAAAATGAACTCTAATGGCAAATACACAAATCTGCAATAATGTAGGTTGACGCAGAATATATGTTCAGTTTGTAGTTTGTTCACTATCACTAACAGAAGTGAGTAACAATAGTAATAATAAGGCTTACATGTGATATAGTGCCTGATCACGTTGTCAAGACGCCTCAAGGCGCTTCACAGGATATACTGTAAAGTGTAGCAACTGTGTATTTTGCGGGTGAAATGCGCCAGGCAGTTTGTGCTCAGCAGTGTCCCACAAACAGTCGTGGAGCAAGTCACCAATTTTATTTGAGGGATTGTTGGCCAGGACACCGGGGGAGAGAGAGAGTGAGAGAAACTCTCCTCTGTGTTTGATTAGTGGTGAGGGATCTATAGCATTTACCTGAACACACAGGTGGTGAGCTTGAGGATGGCGGGGGGGGGGGGGGTGAGTGGGGGGGGGGGGGAAGAGGGGGTGGGTAGGGGGTAGAGAAAGAAAGAACTCCGAAAGGAATCGCTTTGTAAATGAAAGTCCTTCAGTTGTCTTGTTTGCTTTGAATTGTGTGAGAGTGTGCACGTGTATGTGTTTCACGTGTATACGTGCCTGTATGTGTTTTCTCTGTCTCTCTCTCTCTCTCTCAAATGCTGTGTTCCTTGACTTTTTACAAACACAAACACAGATGAAGATAGACAGGTGCTCACTGGCAGCCGCTCCCCTCCCCCACACTGTCCCTCACCCCCCCCCCCCACCACCCCCCACCCCCCACCGCTCCCTCCCTCCCAGGCCATGCACGCCTCTGTGCGAGTGAAAAGGGAGGGAATGAAAACATTTGGGATTGTGAGAAAAACAAAGTTGCTATTTCGCTTGCTCCAACGCCGAGCCAGTAAACACAAAGGCAACGGGACTTCAAAGCTCTCTCTGTGCTGAGTTTAGGTGGGTGGAGGTTGGCAGAGCGAGGGGTGAAGGCAAGGCTCGCAAACTCTGATTTGTTTTTACCTATGAAGTTTTGAGTCATTAACCCCAATCCCTGGAAGCGCATCGAGATGTCTCAATGACGCGATAAGGGGCACTTTTCAAACGCAAGGATTATTATTGCACTGGCTATTCCAGGTGAGAGTCTTGGGCTATACCTTGTTGCCTTGTGCTGAGCTGGTTTACCCTCGATCCCTCAGTAAGCAGACAGCGAGGGAGGCAGGGGCCAGCTCAGCCCTAGTCACAGTGAGGGAGGCAGGGGCCAGCCCAGCCCTAGTGACTATGTATTTTACTCCAACAACATATTAGTCCAATTATCCACTGAGTAGCTGTCAGCGGCTGGTCTGAGAGGTGCTGACATCTCTGTGCTATTAGTGGAACCTGAGCCAGACTATTGGAGATTGAAGTCAACAATTTCACTCCATGACTCAACAGGCCTGTTGCTCAGTCGCTAGCCTGCTCACCCCCCCCCCCCTCGGAGTCCTGTGGCCTCCTATTTGTCCCTCATCCCCTTCACTCATCATCATCAATGGTCACTAACTCCCCAAAGTTTTGGAACTCTCCTCTGAAATTTTCCCTTTCCTTTCCCTCATTTAGCTCACGATTGAAGGTCTCTCTCTCTCTCTCTCAGTCCTTTAGATCTCTCTCTCATGTTCAAACTCCCTCCCTCCCTCCCTCCACTAGACTGGAACTGGCCTCCTGCTTGTCCCTCGCAATCCTCACCCCACCATTGGAGGTCACACTTTCAGCCACCTCACTCCCAAACTCTGGAGCGCTCTCCCTCAATCCCTCTGCCTTGCTCCCCCATCGCTCCCCCCTCCCCTCCCTCACCATTCTCTCCTCCATTTCAAGTCATGCCTGAAAACCTTTCTGTTCGACCACGCTTACAGCCACTGCACCCCAACCTCTCCTCCCCCAGCTCACCAACAGGGGCTCTGCCACTGTTATGCACTCCAAGATACTGTCTTGCATACAAATTTAGATTGTTGTTGTTTGTTGTTGTGGGTTGAAACCTCCATGTCCGGACTTTGAACTCAGATAATCTAGGCTGATCTATAGCAGCCTTGACGCAGGGCAGCACCTCGAAGCATTTAAACCAAACTCCCCATCCGTGTCCTGGTCAGACGGGCATTAATGACCATCTGTGGCGCTATTCGAAAAGAGAAGAAGTGAGGTTTTTTTTACTGAGATACAGTTCAATGAATGTCCTCCGATAACTCACCCAAGTGGCCATTATTCATAGGTGTGTATTGATAAAACTGGTCTTTCACTTCATGCCTGTTGGCTTTGAGGTCGCTGTGTACAAATTGGCGGCAGTGTTTGCCTATAAAATACACAGTCAGCATATACAGTATACAGGTATTGGTCAGTCAATAAAATCCAGATTGAGAGTTCCACAATTGGACACTAATTTCCCTATCATTTGAACTCCACTCCACCCTCCCACCACCCAAATCCTGGTGGGTATCAGGTGCAGGTAGGTTGGCAAGAGCTCTCTTCCCTTTTCCAATTGTGCCTGCTTGTTCATAAGAACATAAGGAATGCTAGCCAAAATTTCTTACCTCCTTCAATTGCTGGCTGTGTCCACTGGTTCTACTATTCTGGACAAATTGAAACAGCCTGTCATGATCTATATTGTCTTGCCCCTTTAGAATCTGGAGTCCTGTACCTCAGCGGTTAGAGCACTCGCCTTACAAGTGAGAGACCTGGGTTCAATTCCTGGCAGGGCGAAACCTTGGGCAAGATTTATTATTCCACGTGCCTAATAATAATCCTTCCAAAAAAAATTGGTCACTTCAATCAATGACTGTTTGTGGGACACTGCTGTGAGCGATTGGCTGCTGCGTTTCGCCCACATATATACAGTTAATTCACTTTACAGTATATTCTATGAAGCGCTTTGAGACGTTTAGAAAACATGAAAAGCGCTACATTAAACGCAAAGATTATTATTATTATTATAATCTTAAAGACAGCAATCATGTCACTTCTCGATCTCCTCTTCTGCAGAATGAACGGCAATTTGCTTAGTCGCTCCTCATAGTTGAGGGGTCCTTCCATCCCCTCAATCACTCGGGTTGCCCTTCTCGGTATCTTCTCGATTTCTCCAATGTCCTTTTCGTACTGCAGCAACCAGAACCGCAGAGTACCCTAAGTGTAGTCTCACTAATGACTGTTCCTCTGTCATTAGTTGTGGGGGGATTTTTATGGGATGGTGAGCTATTGATTCTAAGGTATCAGTATCTTCTAAACACTCACTGTCCACTGACAGTGTCCTAAATAACTGTAATTCGCCTGTGTTAAGGAGCCAGATTGCAATCATTTTCTGTAGCGAGCAGGCACTTATATACTCCTCCAGCACCAGACACTACCCATTATAGAGGTTAACTGGTCCTTCAGCCAATCTTGTCAGAGGTGTCTCTGGAATTCCACCTAATTTTAGTCTGAGAGACCTGAGCTTTATCTTACCAATTGGCTCAAAATTGACGGGGGTGAGGGTGGGGGGGATTTCTTCACTCCGGCCTGGCTTTGGAGGCAGAGAAATTAGTTCCTCTGTGAACTGGGGGTGAAATCCTAAACAAGATTGTTCAAATTGTTCATGTTCAAATTAGAGCTAGGCCATTTAGGAGTGAAATCAGGAAGCATTTTTTTTCACATAAAAGAGTAGTCAGAATCTGGAACTCTCTCCCAAAAGGCTGCGGATTCTGAATCCATTGAGATTGATAGATGTTTGTTAGATCAGGGTATCAAGGGATATGGAGCTAAGGTGGGTAGATGGAGTTCAGCTACAGATCAGCCAAGATCTAATAAAATGGTGGAACAGGCTCCAGGGGCTGAATGGCCTAATCCTGTTCCTGTGTTACTAACTCAATTTCTCTCTTTCTCTTCCTGTCCTGGCCAACAAATAAAATTGGTTCCTGACTCCGTGGCTGTTTGTGGGACATTGCTGTGCGCAAACCTGCTGCCACATTTCGCCGACACAATACGCAGTCACTGTACTGTACAATATATTCCGTGAAGTGTTTTGAGACGTCTCAATGAAGTGATTAAGGTGCAATATCAAATGCAACAATTATTATTATACTATAATAATCTGCTATTGCGTTTGCCAATTTGAGAATGGTAACAACAGGCGGCAGAGGCGTAGAATGCCCACTAGAGGGCAGTCACTACACAGGACTGTCAGCTCCTGTTCGCTTGTGTGTGTGTGCGTGTGTGTTTGGGGGTCACTCACTATATATAAGATTCGGAAGATTCACTGAGCAGTAAAATCTATTAAAACCCGATAAAGGGAAAAAAACAACACAATAAAAGGTAGCATCACAAAAGGCGGCCGGCACTGTTTAATTGACGTCCGTAGAAGTTTTTAATCTCTCAAGCGAACTCTCCTATGTATACCTAGCGCTGTACACAAATCCATTTTACCCATTGTTCGTCCCACTTGAACATTCAAAAGTACTGATTTCTCTGGGGCTTGTTGCCGGCTAACAAAGGAAGTTAATTTCTGCTGTTGACAGTGTGCGCTTGAGATTCCAGCGGCGACAGATCTCGACTGGGACCGCGTGGTCAGAGAGAGAGAGATTTTATCAGCACGTTTTAGCAAATCTCCCCATAGCCCTGCGTTGTACCTCGACTGACAGGACTTTCAGAGGTTAAAAAAAAACACCTAAGCCATCAATACTGTCTCTCATCCCGACCTCGGACATCCAGCTCCATCTCCAATCGACCACCCGTTAGGAATAGATTCGCTTTACAATGTTGTCAATGTCATTCCACCCCCCCCCACCCCCTCCCAGGATCTCAACGCTCACCGAATGTCAATTAGATTCCTTCTCTTCCTCCCCACTCTTCTGTTTCGCTTCCTCCACCCTTCTCTCCCCTTATTCTCTCCCCCATCACATCCTCCCTCGTTTCATCTCTTTCCTACCCTATTATCCTCATATTTCTCTCTTGAAATAATAATAATCTTCCGCATTTGACATAGCGCCTTCTCGTGTCGCTGAGGTGTCCCAAAGTGCTTCACAGAACTTACTGTAAAGAGGATTGATTCTATATTTTGTGGATGAAACGCAGCAGCCAATTGCGCACCACAGTTTCCCACAAACAGGGTGGAATTGAGTGACCACAGTTTTCTTTTTAAAAAAGGGATTATTACCCCTGGAAAGCAATCTGCGAATTGATGAAAAACCAGGCTCTGACTTACTGCTAGTTAAACAGAGGCGTGCGGACTGAGGAAAGTTGTCTATGGTTTTTCGTCCTGATCTGCCTGGGAATCCAACCCGGGTTCCTTCGCTTGTGAGGCGAGTGCTCTAACCATTACACTATGGGATTCCACCACTCCAAACTCTGTTCCCTCTGGCATGGGTCCTGTGATGTCATGTGTGACCAAGGCTGTGTGAGAGAGAGAGAGAGAGAGAGAGAGAGAGAGAGAGAGCGCTCCATTTGCTGCGAGCACTTGCTGTCTATTCGCCTCGACCACGACTCAAATGAGACAAGAGATTAAAGTTAGGAAACAAGTCGATTTTGAAGTAAAGCTGGAACGGAACCAGAAGATGCTGCAGCGTTTCAACCACCACAGAGATTCACAGCATTCAAAGCAAACCCTTCGGCCCATCTCTCTGACAGAGAGCTCTGCGTTATCCCATTCTCTTACCTTACCTTGGCTCACAGCTTTATCCCAGTTACATAATGGGCCCGAGCCAGAATGACGCACTCATCGCAGATTCATGACGTCATTTTTTTGTCTTCAGTCTCATGTGAGCCCCAAATATAACACCATAAAACGTTAAGAGGCTTGGTTTAAAACACCACAAAACGTTAAGAGACGATTCGACATGATGTGTACCTGGATCCCAATCTCCTGACCAGCTGGGAGCTGAACTATCAGCTGGAATTGGACAAAGAATAATTACAATAAACCTTGCATTTGATGTAGTGCCTCATGACATCTTCGAGACGTCTCAAAGCGCTTCACAGAATATACTGTAAAGTGAGTTGACTGTATATTTTGGGGGCAAAATACAACAACAACAAAATTACATTTGTAATTTTGCCTTTCACATCGGGAGGACATCCCAAGGCGCTGAACAGATAGGGGTCGGGACTGAGTGGGGTGGGTGGGGTGGGGGCAGGGTTGGGATGAGGGAGGGCAGAGAGGTAGGAGGGCGACTAAAGACACAGTCGAAGAGGAGGGTCTTGAGACTGGCCTTAAAATAGGCAAGGGAGGGAGCGAGGCGAAGGCATTGTGGGATGGAGTGGGTGGGGACAGAGAGGTTGAAAGCCCAGCCACCGATGATAGGGCAAGGCCGGAGCCCACTGAATGGAGGAAGGAGACAGATTGATAGGGGCTCAATAGGCCAGAGAGGTAGGAGAGGGCAAGGCCGTGGAGGGCCTTGAAAGTGAGGACACGGATCTTGAATTCGGTCCTCAGTGGAGCCGGGTGAGGGTGGGGGTGATGAGTCGCAGAGCCAATACAGCAGCCAATGCATAGCAATGTCCCACAAACAGTCATGGATTGAGTGACCAAACTTGAACGATAGGAGGGTGGGAGGGAGGGGAGGTGAGAGGGAAGGGGGGGAGTGAGTCGGAAGGAACTCACAAGTCAGAGTGACATATGTCAGGTTACCAGAGGGATTGGATTACAGTAGAGAGCTCCAGTATAGACATGATGGGGAGAGAGCAGGAAATGGGGTTAGAGTAGAGAGCTGTACTGGGGGAGTGAGCACCAGCACAGACACGATGGGGGGTGGGGGCGCGGGTGAGAGAGAGAGAGAGAGAGCAGGGAATGGGGTTAGAGTAGAGTAGAGAGCTCCAGTGGGGGAAACTGACTAAAACCTGCAAACGAAACACTTAACAACTAAATGCTGTGTGTCGCCATGCCAACCAAAAATAGGACATTCTGTTGCACACACGAACACACAGTGCGACACTCTTGCCATTCTTCAGAAAAATGTCAAGGTTTCGGTGTGAAAGAAGACTTCGCTTTATTCAAAGAAAGAGCTTAACATTTCTCTCTAGCGCCTCATGCAATTTCTCTCCGAAAAATCTCTCTGAAAAACCCAATTGGTGGTTCACTCAACGGCTATTTCCAGGGTTATTGGCTGCGAGCTAATTTGCTGTCAAGCTCACCTACAGTCACTACACTTTGCGGTAAAGGACGCGGACGTTTTGTAGTTCAGTGGTTAGAACACTCGCCTGGCAAGCGAGGTTGAACAGGGTTCGATTCCCAGGCGGGGTGATAGGTTGGGCAAGGTTTCCTTACTCCACACGTCTCTGTTTACCTACAACGACAAAATCAACAACAAAAATTACATTTATACGGCGCCTTTCACGTCGGGAGGGCGTCCCAAGGCACTGTCCTAAGGTAGTAGTGTAGTAGGAACAAAAGAAGATTAGAAGAACAGTTAGAAGATTGGCCATTACTGTTCTGGGGGTAATAAACTCTTCCCCCAAATTTTAAAAAATATAATAACTTGGTCACTTAATCCACAACTGTTTGGGGGACACTGTTGTTGTGCACAATTGGCTGCCACGTTTCAACCACAAAACATCCAGTCAATTCATTTGATTGCCCCCAGTCCCCACATTGGAGCTCTCTACTTTAATCCCATCCCCTGCTCTTTCCCCATTGTGTCTGTGCTGGTGCTCGCTTCCCCACTGGAGCTCTCTACTCTACTCCCTGCTCAGTGGAGGGGTTGGACACACGCGTCACTCACTCCATAGCTGCTTGTGAGACACTGCTGTGGGCAATTGGCTGCCACGTTTCACCCACACGATATCCAGTCTATTCACTTGATATTCTATGATGCCTCAAGACGAGATATTATTATTATTCAAATCCTGACATGTGGTTTGAGATGGCGAGTGTAGAGTGAATGACAGGGTGTGTGTGGGAGTGGTGGGTGTGGTGGGGGGGGGTGGTGGTCGGGGAGGCGAAGGTAGTGGGGGGGGGGGGGGCAGGTAAATGGAACTGAAAGGATTTGCCGTTTCAAAGAGCCAACACGGACACGATTGCAAAGAACTGCAGGAAAAAATTACGGCTTCTAAATTGAGCCTTGGATTCCCGCATGCCTTAAGTTTTAAGGACAAAAATAATCCCGGAGGCTGAGACCAGGTGTGTCTCACCTGTAGAATACTGTGCAGCACTTTGAGACATCGTCCTGATGTGAAAGCCGCTGTATCAGATGCGAGGATTATATATATACACACATGTGTGTGTGTATAAACAAATCGCTGGGAACACTCATCAGGTCAGGCAGCATCTATGGAGAGAGGAAATGGATTAACATTTCAAGTCCATGGCCATATGTTACTACAATTAAAGACACAAGTCGCTGGGGTCACTCGGCAGGTCAGGCATCATCTGTGGAGAGACCCAATAGGGTCCTTACATTCAAATCCCTTCTCTCCATAGATGCTGCCTGACCTGCCGAGTGACCCCAGCGACTTGTATTTTTATTTCATATTTCTACCAACTGATATATTTGTCATATACTGTAGATATATATATATATATATATATACAGTAGTGTATATGAGGTGCATTTGCTGTAATTGTCTGTTAGCTGGTGAGAGCAGTAGTGCCATGAGGAAACCTTGCATTGAGGGGGTCGCATTGAAAGCTACAACAACAACTTCGATTTATATAGCGCCCTCCACGCCGGACGGCGTCTCAGAGCTGCAAATAAAACTCCACCCCACCCACTCCCGCACAGCCAGCTTGCCTTAATGAAAAGATGCTTCAAATGAAAAGGTCCGGTGGGACACCTGTTTTATTTTCTCCCTCTCTCCCTCTCTCTCTGCAACCCAAATAAAAGCAGGTTTACAATTCATACCCCTCTCCTGTCCTCTCTCCTCTCCCTGCTTGGCTAATGCGTGTGCACAGAAAATAAGAACCTGCACATAAATCCTATTGAAATTCATCTCATTTGCCCCCCAAAAGGCTCCTTTTCCCCTTCCACACTCGCACACCTTCTGATTTCTCCCTGCATGTCTTTCTTTCTTTCTTTCTTTCTTTCTTTCTTTCTTTCTTTCTTTCTTTCTTTCTTTCTTTCTTTCTTTCTTTCTTTCTTTCTTTCTTTCTTTCTTTCTTTCTTTCTTTCTTTCTTTCTTTCTTTCTTTTTCTCTCTCTCTCTCTTTCTCTCTCTCTCTCTTCCCCCACCACACCCCCTCCGCACTCTCTCTCTCTCTCTCTCTATCTCGCTCCCTTTGTACAACACAAGTGTCCTTGAGAGTGAAACATGGGACGAAAAAATACCATTCCCGCTGGCCAAAGTCCATGGAACTAATTATGGAAAGAGAGAGAGAGAGAGAGAGACACAGAGAGAGAGAGACAAACACACACACAGAGAGAGAATAAATAATGGATGGAAAGAGAGAGAGCGCACGAGAGAGAGAAATAATAAATAAAATGCGTCTGTCAAGCCTGAAACTCTGCAATTAAAGTCTAGATTGCTTGAGAGGATTAACTGAAGTGTTGTGGGCTGGTTTATTCTATTCTAAGTTTGCTTCCCTTCAGAGCAGCTGCTTATAAGACTTGCACCTGCCCAGAACTAACCAACCCACCTTGTAAAGGAGCAAAGTTCAACAACACTTTCTCTCTCGCTCTCTGTTAAACTTTTTTTTTTTGGGGGGGGGCGATGGAAAAAAAAAGGATGATTTCCCCCCACAACTCCACCCCCCCCACACACTCCTTTCCCTGCCTCCCTCCCTCATTCCCATCTCACTCCACCTCCCCGCCTACCCCCCAAAAAATTGGTTGATCCTCAAGTTTATTTGTCTGCTTGTTAGTGATCAGTGGGCAGACAGGGTTTGGAATGGAACAAGGCACGGGGTTATTATAGGGCTCCACTTTGATTTAAATGTCTTTTAAGTGAGAAGAAATGAAACCTTTCTCTCGCTCTCTCTCCCTCGCTCTTACTCTCTCTCCACCAGCCCTGCATGTTAGCAAGCTCTAAAGCTACGTGTGATGGATTTCAATTACTCACCCAAAACCAGGCTGTTTCTGGTTGTGTGTTTGTAAGTAATAATAATAATAATAATAGTAATAATCCGTGCATTTGATATCTCTCTTAACGACTTTTTGAGACTGTGGAGACGTCTCAAAAAGCACTTCTAGCAGAATACACAGTAAAGTGAACTGACTTTATATTTCTGGGTGAAACACCACAGTCAGTTGCGTACAGCAGCGTCCCATAAACTGGTGGGTTGAGTGACCCGACCCAATTTTTAAAATGTATTTTATTTAGGAAGGATTATTACCCTCGGAAAGTGATCCACCAATTGGCTAACAATCAGGTTCCTGCTTACATACAGGCGGGTGGTGTGGGAGTAAGGTGAAACTTGCTTCAGGTTTTGTCCCATCTGGGAATTAAACCCCTTGTTTCCCTCGCTTGCGAGGCAAGTGCTCGAGCGCTCTGAGCTATGGGAATATATAGCGCCCTTCAGGCTGGACAGCGTCTCGGAAACACCGTCCAGAGGATGCAAGGATTGCTTATGATCGGAATCAAGCTTGTGCTAAAGTGACGTGAACTCAATCAGTTTTCGCTGTCCTTTATTTTGGTGATTAATGTTACTACGAAGACAGTGGACGTGTTGCTGCTCTGATCACTAGTGTAACCTCCTCTCAATACATCTCACCCTGAGCTGATGGGAAACTCTCTATTCTACTTCTTGATGATCTGGTGATGGTGGGGGGTGGGAGTGGAGGGGGGGAGGGGGGAATGGGGGGGTCTGGAGAGGAGAGAGGAACAATGTCTTTATTATTATTCAAGTGGTTGCCCGGGTTAGTGACATACACAAACCGAGAGCCCTGATTAATGGGTAGTAATTAGCAATGTTAATGGCCAGGTGTCTGGGCCAGCTCGGCTCAGCGGACAGGAAGCTCTCAGTCTGAGGCCCGCGAGTCCATTCCTGTTGACCCTCTTTCTCTCTCCTCAGCTGGGGAATAAAGCCGCTTCTCACTCACATCACACCACACAACAACAGCGGGAATCAGAGACCCGGGACTGAGAGAGAACCCGCTCCCCCTCCCTCGCTTACTCTCTCTCTCTCTCTCCAAGCCAAAGTGCCGCATACATTATTAAGGGCATCTTGGCTAATCCTTTGCCTCTTAAACAGAGGCCCTGAAATGTTAAAACTGAACACATTGAAGTTTTGTGTGTAGAAGGGGTGGGGGTGTGAGGAGGGAGTTTGTGAGTATTGGGTGGGGTGGCGGGGGGGAGTGAGTGTGTGGGTGGGGAGAATGTGTGGGGGAGGGAGTATGTGTAGGTGTGGAGTGTGTGTGGGGAGTGTGTGTGTTATATGATTGTGTATATGGTCGGGAAGATTCCCATCTTTTTAACAAACAGATCATATAAGTTGACACTAAGCTCCATTGCGCCCACAAAATACACGGTCAGTCCACTTGATAGTATATTCTGTGAAACGCTCTGAGACGTCTCGATGACATGACCACATCAAATGCAAGGTATTAGTATTATTATTAATATTATTATTAGTATTATTATTAAGTAACACTCTAATGCAGTGCTGGGGGAAGTTTTCCTGAGATGCCATCCTTTAGATGAAACAACCACAACAAAGTTACATTTCTGAAGCGCTTTTCACGTCGGGAGGACGTCCCAAGGCGCTGAAACGTTAAGACTGCCCCATTATACAGAGGAACTTAAACCTGGTTTGTAGGGTGGGGTAGAGGTGGGGAGGGCTCCAACACATAACTTTTTGACCCAGAGTCGGACAGAACTAATAACATAATAATAGCTGGGGTGTTTTGCAATAGGCAATAAGGTGACTTATTGCTCATCACTACACACCAACATATCAAATGCAAGGATCATTATCATTATGATAATTCATATATAATCCTTGCATTTTGATATAGTGTCTGGTCACATTATTGAGATTCTCTATCAAAATCTGTAATAGATTCTCTATCAAAATCATCAAGGTTTGATTCGTTAAAAAAGATTCTCTCTGCAACTTGTTCTGGAATCAATTCAAAAATCAACGATCTTAGAAATGTCTTTTATAGTCTTTTATAGTTGATAGTCAATAGTAACCCTTTACACAAGTAATTAGAGTACTGGCCTCTCAAGCGAGAGGAACCAAGTTTGATTCCCAGGCCTGGCAAAACCTCAAGCAAGTTTCTGTATTCCACATACCTCTGTTTGCCTTGCAGTAAGTAGCAATTCGTTTGGTAGTCGATTGGTGGATCACTTTCCGGGAGTAATAATCCCTTGAGAAAATGAATAATAATTTTGTCATTCACTTCATGACTGTTTGCGGGACACTGCTGTGCGTAATTGGCTGCCGTGTTTCACCCACAAAATACACAGTCAACTCACTTTACAATATAGAATATCCCGTGAAGTGTTTTGAGACATCTCAACGGCATGATAAGGTTGGGGGGAGGGAGCGCAAAGATGTAGGTTAGTCTTAGACATGAGGGTGGGTGGGGGTGGTGGGGAGGGGGGATGTGAGGAGCAGCGAATTGGTGGGGGAGAAAGGGATATCCAGTTTTAATACGGATTGATTGAAATTCAACAATTCTTTTCTCTCTCTATCTACTCCTCTCCCCCCCCCCCCCCCCCACCCCCAACCCATCCTTGCCCTCAATCTGCCTTCCCCTCAAACATCAAGCACAGTGAAGCCCCCCCCCCCCCACACCCCCACCTCCCTGGGAGACACAAAGACTCGATCACCACAACAAAGTAAGGGGAAGATTTTATAACTATGGTAACGCAACACAAAGGGTCTCCAGCCGGGAATTTCTGCTGTGTGTGTGGGTCCCTGTACCCACACAGCCCACGTTCCTATCACTAACACTTGAATGCAGGGCTCTTTGCAATCCACATCACTGCACATGGAGAAATAGTGTTATTTTGTCCCCCCCCAAAAAAATCATTGAACATTTGCCTTCACATCCTTCTCTAACCCCATTCACCTCCACACCCAACACCCCCCCCCTCCCCCCACCACTCAATCTCTACTCTAACCCCATCTCCCCCCACTCAATCTCTCCCCATCATGTCTGTGTGCTCTCTCCCCCACTGGAGTTCTCTATTCTAATCTCTGCCTAGTGGTGGGGTTGGACACAAACAGGGAAGGAAGGGGAATGTGACCATAGATGCGGTTGAGGAGATAGCTCTTCAGGGTAGGATTTGAAAATAGTCCTTACATTTGATACAGTGCCTTTCACATCAGGTCAACATTTTAAAACTCTTGTAGGATTTTACTGTGTTTGTATGGATTAATACTCCCAGAAGAGTGATCCACCAAGCGATTAACAACCGACTTACTGCTGGGTAAACTTAGGTGTGTGGAGTAAGGAAGCTTGCCTGAGGTTTTGTCCTATCCGGGAATCAAACCCGGTCCTCTTGCTTGCGAGGCGAGCGCGCCAATCACCAAACTACAAGTTTCCACAATTATTATTACTTCCAACCGGGACATTCAATTTATACGGGGAATGGCATGTTGACAGCGGTTGAAGCTGTTTTTCATTTACTGTCCCCTAAAGAGACAGTTCATTGACTTCTCAACAACCGTCACTAAATGTTCCCTCATTGACAGCCACACAGATGGCTGATCTGCACCCTTAACAATGCCTTTTCCAAGGAGGAGGCGGCGGGCTCATTGTGTCCGAGTTGGATTGAAAAGGAAGAAAGAGGGATGCAGATCTCCCTAGAATGTGTGGGAATCCCATAGGATTTGAAACTGGAGTGAGAATTGGTTCCTGCCGGAAAGCCCCCCCCCACCCCCCCCTTGCCCCACCTTCAAAGCCCTTCCATGGATTTGCCCCACCCTACTTCTGCGACCTCCTGACTGCCCACCAACCTGCCCACTCCCTCTGCTCAGCGGGCTCTGGCCTGCTCATGTCCCCAACCCACCAGCCCCACCATTGGTGGGCGAGTCTTCAGCCACTCCGCCCCCAAGCTCTGGAATTCCATCCAGCAATTTCGTCCCTCCGCCTCGCTCCCTCCCTAGCCTCTTTCAAGTCCTACCTCAAGACTCGAATCCCCTCCTTTCCCTCCACCTTCCCCGATCCCAACCGGGATCCCAATCGGGTCTGAAAAATTGACTGTCCAGCGTCTTGAGACAAGGGTTGTAGACCCGAAAAGTTGACTCCTTTTCCTTTCTCCATGGATGCTGCCTGACCCACTGAGTTTCCCCAGCAACTTCTGTTTTTATTTCAGATTTCCAGCATCTGTAGTATTTTGTGTTTGTCTTGGGACATCCTCCTGACGTGAAAGACACTGTACAAATGTAATTTTGTTGTTGTTGTTGTTGAAAGGTCTCTTCAGGACATTTTCGTCGATGGTGTCATGGCTGTTTGTGTGAGATGTGACTTGCAAATTTACTCACAAGAAGAAGACCTTTCAACACATGTGGATTCCTGTAGCTCAGGAGTTAGAGAATGCAAGCGACAGACACTGGCTTCATTTCCTAAATAGTGGAAAATGTTAGGCAAGTTTCCTTACTTCATATGCTGCTGTTTACCTCGCTGTAAGTGGGAACCTCGATTCGCAGATCGCTTTTCCCTTCAAGTAATAATCCCTTCAACAATAAGTGAGTAAACAAACAAAAATAAAAATAATAATAATTTGGTCACTCAATCCACAACTGTTCGTAAAAGATGTCTATATATGTAATTATATATATGTGTGAATATATATTTTCGAAGAGATTATTACCCGTGGAAAAGCAATCCGCCAATTGACTAACAACTAGGTTCCTATTTACTGCTCGGTAAACGGAGGCATGTGGAGTAAGGAAACTTGCCTGAGGTTTCAACCTGTCCAGCGCCTTGGGATGTCCTCCTGACGTGCACAACAACAACAAAAATTAACTTTTTAGAGCGCCTTTCACGTTGGGAGGACATCCCAAGATGCTGAACAGTGAATGGCGCTATACAAGTGTAATTTTGTTGTTGTTGTTGCCCAGGGAATCAAACCCAGATCCTCTCATTTGTGAGGTGGTGAGTGCTCTAGCCATTGAGCTACACAGGACTGCACTTTAAGTGAGATTAGAGTCTGGGCCGGATTAAAACCAGTGAGAAAATTGGGCTCACAGCCCTGCACAGCACAGAGAGCTGCTTTTCCCACACACTAGTGTTACATCATTAACCAGGCTTCACAACCCACCCGCTCACTGGGCCGAGGGTCAGGTGATGAGGAATATTGAATAAGTGGGAAATTTAATCCGCACGGATAGAGTTTCCTTCGGAAACCTGGGATCCCCCGACTCCTATCCAGGCTGCTGTACAATTTTCATCTCCTGTTTCAAGGGGCTGCTAAACTGCTCGATTCCCCCACTGGCTGAACTTTGTTCTGTATCCCAGGTGATACTTTCAGCTGAAAAAAGAATCATCATCTAAATAATATTACTGAGGGAACTTTTGATCAACTTTCCGGTTGGTAGTCGATCAGTGCATTGATTTATGGGGGGTAATAATCCCTTTTTTTTAAAAAAAAGGTTGTATCCAATATACCAGGTAATACTAAAAATACTAATCCTTGTGTTTGATATAGTGGCTTGGGCACATTGTTGAGACGACTCAAGGTGTTTCACTGAATATACTGTAAAGTTAATTGACTGTATTTTGTGGGCGAAACCCAGCAATCAATTGTACACAGCAGTGTTCCTCAAACAGTCGTGGATTGAGTGACCCAAATTTATTTTAAGGGATTACTAGCCCCAGTAAGCAATCCACCATTCAACTAAAGCCGGGTTCTTACTTGCTGCTGGGTAAACAGAGGTGTGTGGAGCGAGGAAACTTGCGTAAAGGAATCAAACCCGGGTCCACTCACTTGTGACTCCGCTGCAACTTTAACTTTTAAGATATTACCACAGAAGGGAAGAGAGGTTCTTTCTCCTGGTTTCTTGCCAACACTCTCACGGGGTCATATTTACTTGTGGGGACATCGCTGTGCGCAAATTCATTGGCAAAAGACACAGTCACTGCACTTTACAGTGAGTTCTGAGATGGGGCCAATAGATTAAAAGCTCCTACTGTTACCCCCCCACCCCCCCATCACCGCCTCCCCTAACATCCTCTCCCTCTGCGGGGATTATGTGACTATGAGTGAGCGACGTACAGTGTGTTGTTGCAGGCCTGGTGAAGGAGAACATATGGTATCTCTAACATGTATCGACAGTGTTTGCGTTTCCAGATCTGTTGATTGACAGTCATCTTGCCGGGTTTAGAAGGATGAGGATTGATAGCACAAGCTTCCGGCTACGGCTCAGTCCTCAAGGTTTACTTGACCTGGACTGACAGGTCTTAGCTCTCCGACCTTGGGTGGAAACCAGATAATGTACTTTCAAACACAAACTCCTGCCCATTCTCCTCCCCCACCGACCCCCCCCCCCCCCCCCCCACCCCCACCCTCAGCAAGTAAGCCAGGAGACACAGGCATATAAGAAATGCTTGACAGAAAAAAAACAAGGTCCATCTAGTTCATCTTCTACCTTCCTCTTTGACCTTGGCTTCTCCCCACCCCCCAGCTCAGTGTGGTGCTCCATCACTGTGAAGCCCTCTTGGACTCCACCCCACGTGAGGGGCGCTGTGGAACTGCAAGACGTTGTTGTAGTTATTGATATCAATGTAGTTGTAGTGACTGATTAGTCCAATCCCCGCACCCTCCACCTCCATTTTTTTTCATATAAAAAAAGTTCAATTCTCCAGCAAATCTGAGCTGCCCAGGCTTCTCAGAGTAGCAAACGGATCATTTTCCTTCCTGTGCGTCCAGTGGTTTAATATCACCCGATCAGTTATCATACATAGCCCATTGTCTGAAGTTTCTCAGCTTCCTCACAACCTCCTGAGATTGGGTGTGTCTGGGAGGTGCGGGGCTGGAGTCCTTTGTTTGTCTATCTGGTTTTGCCGAGGGGCTTACGGATAATGACTTACACCATGTCTCGTTTACCTGATTGAGACGTTGATAAAGTGGCAGCAAGAGCTCTGCAACCCACCCTCCACCCACCTACCATCCTACTCCCCCCACATCCCGCACCCTACATGTGGAGTCCTGCAGCGTAGTGTTAGAGCACTCGCCTTGTAAACCAGAGGACCCGGGTTTGATTCTAGGTCAGGGCAAAACTTTAGGCACGGGGTTTTTTTTTACTCCACACGCTTCTGTTTATCTAACAGTAAGTAGGAACTCGGTTGTTGGTCGATTAGTGGATTGCTTTTCCAGGGGCAATAATTCCATCCAAAACAAATTGTGGTTGCTCAACGCACAGCTGTTTGTGGGATACTGTTGTGTACAATTCGCCCACAAAATGCACAGTCAATCTACTTTACAGTATATCTTGTGAAGCATTTTGAGACATCGCAATGACGTGATAAACTGCTATATCATGTACAGTACAATGATTATTATTATAAGCCTGCAGAACCCTGCACATTTTGTAACATGTGTTTTCTGGGCATTTATCCCTAAAACAGTCTGTAAGTTTAGGTCTGTTTTTTATGGCTATAAAAAATGGATGCCCTCTGGCAAGTTGTCTTTCCTTTCTTCATCTGTCTCACCTGAGTCTGTGTGAGTGTGTGTTTTTAATATGAATAATTAATTTAACGCTCACTCTCACCATCTGCACCACCGCCTCAAGTCTGGCCTCATCACTTTGAATTATTCAGAATAAAATCATCGTTTAATAAAATATGCATAAAACTATATGTATCATACGACTGACTGAAGCCACTGCTTTACCCATAGTTACTTTTACACCTTTGAAAGGAGCCGACAAATGTAAATACAACACCTTTTGCCTTTAAGTTCAGTCTCAAAATACAGTCAATTCACTTTACAGTGTCTTCTGTGAAACCTTTGGAGATGTCCCAATGTGATACCAATTGCAAGGATTATTATTATTACCAATTGTTGTTATTATTAAATCACATGTCTCTGGACACGTTGCAGACCACACCTCATCACCAACGATGGCAAATTTATAATCTTTGCGATATGTGGCTTTGCTCCATGTCTCCCGCCCGACCTGCCCTACCATCAGTGGCCTGGTTTTTACCTCTCTGCACCCACTCCATCCCACATTCCCTTCGCCTCGCTCCCCCACTTGCCTGCTTCAAGGCCCAACTCAAGATCCAATTTTTCGACCGTGCCTCCAGCCACCCTCTCTACCTCACTGCTCTCCCTCATCCCAACCCCTCCCCAGGCGCTGCATCAAACACAAGGATTATTACTATTATTAACCTCCACATTTCCATATCTCTCCCTTTTCCCTCACCACTCCAGCCTTCTACCAGATAAACCAAGATGGGCGCCAATCATTCCTGTGGAACTCTCCGCTTTTATGCTCTGTCTGTCCATGCCTGATAAGATGGGGCTGGGGGTGGAGGAAGTGGTGGTGGTGGGGGGGAGGGAGTGGGGGTGGGGGTGGAGAGGAAGAAAAAAAAGACTGACAGGCTGATAAAAGTGAATGCCAGCCTGGCTTGCCCACTCAAAGACACTCCTTGAGGTATCAGGTGCCTTGGCTGGGCTTTGAGGTCAATGAGACACCTCCCCTGAGGCTGTGTGGGGCTGAAGGTTATATCTGCTGCTGATCCTGTCAGGTGCGGCTGGGATCACCTGAGCTAGCATCAAAGTTAGCCCCGAATTTTTTTTTGTTTTTGAAACAAAAATTACATCTTCTGAACTGGATCTGGAGGCTTCGTACTTGAAATGGGAGTTGTGCGCGTCCCAGGGGAACCCAGAGGAAATAGACACCTCTGTCAGGACCCAGTGTTCTGCTTTGAAACCTTCGCTCCCTGTAGGTAAGTAGAGTGGAAGTGGGCCCCTAGTTTTTTTTCCTCTCTCTATATCTCTCTTCATCCCCCACTCCCCCGTGTGTCACTATTATTATTATTTGATTGCTTTGGGCAGTTGAATATATTTTCACCCACAAATATATATATCTACAGTCACTCTAATTTACAGCATATTCTGTGAAGACGTCTCTGCCACGTGATAAGGCGCTATATCAAATGCAAGGATTATATACTATTATTAATATTATTATTATGAATGGATGGCGAGTGACAGAGATCACCGTCCTTTTGGGTCAAACGTTAAACTGAACTGCCAGTCCTGTACACTGCTCAGTATCTAATGTTAATGATACCATGATACTCAATAAAGAGGAGTGTTTCCCTCTCCTCTCATATTCTGTCTGATAATCCCCCCCACCCCCCAAATAAAATTGTTCATTCACTTCTAGCCTTGTGGGTGGTGGGGGGGCTTTCAATGTTGCTGTTTCCTATATACACTCACTAGGATCCACAGGAAATTTCTGTGAAGCGCTATGAGATGGTCTGAATCAAATGCATGGATTTTATTATTATATTTTGATCTGATGGTCTTCAAAACCCATCACAATGAATAAGACTAGGTAGGTCACCTCAACGGGAAGTCTCCTCACACTCGGGCACCTCACTCTCTGGCACCTCTCCAACCTCACTCCTCACCGGCCTTCCTACTTATCCCTTGCACCCTCCATCCAAGGATCAGAGGTCGCGCTTTCAGCCACGGTGCCCCGAAACTCCCCTCAATCCTTCCGCCTTGCTCCTTCTGTCCCGCTTTTTCAAATCCTGCCTGAAGGCCTTCCTCTTGCTACCTCCTTCCCCACTCCCCCCCCCCCTCCCCCCGCACCAATCACCCAGGCCCAGAATCAGATGTTTTGAGACGTCTAGAAGATGTGAAAAGCTCTATGTCAAATGCAAGGATTATTGTTATGATGGGTAGCTGGGATGAATGGAATTCTCAGTTTGATTTGGAGACTCTTAAGCACCGTGATGGGTTATTGCATGAATCTACACATACAGTAACCCATCTACAATTTCTCTCATTCCAATATGAGATGCACACTTGATTATCACATGGTTATGGACGGGTCGGGACAGAAATACCTTGAACACAACTAAAAATACCTTGAACACAACCCCCTCCTCCAACCCACCCCCCCCCACTCCCCCCCTCCCACCAATCTCTCCTACCCCCTGGGAGGGAGGGCAGAGCGTGCAAGTTCTTTAGTGATGGGGAGGGTGGGGGAGGGCAGTGACAGGACACTTTCTGGCAAGAGAGGGAACGAGTCAAAGAAAAGAAAAACGGAAGTAAGTGACAGGTGAGGCTGATTAAGATGGGATTCGATTTCACAGGAAAAGTAAAGAGATGGTTAAATTACAGCAGCGTTGAGAATCATGAGTAAAAACCATGGCAACCGTGAGCAGAAACATCAAGCGCGGGAGGGAGAAGAGCCGAGGGCAGATGAGGTTTCCCTTGTTTTTTGTGTGACGTGTGGCTTTACTTTCTTGTGGCCTTTTAGCCCTGAAACACAGGAAGGAAGCTCCACATGGAGGCAGAGGGCAAAGTACTCAGCCTGGCCTGGTTTGGTTGACTCCCCCCCACCCTCCCGTCCTTCAAAATATGCCTCAAAACTGGCCTACCTCTCTGATTGCCCGCGCTTTGGGTCATTTTTGGCCAGAATTGTCACCTCCTTTGGGGCGTCCTCCTGACGCGGTGTAAACGCCTGTGCCAGAGAGTGACACGGTGTACGCAGTGTAATCTTGGGGATTTCGTTTGAAAGTAAGGTGTGGTCACTGTCGCCAGTCAGAAATACTGCTGCTCAAGGCATCTCAGGCAGTGGGGGGGTCGGCCTGCGTAAAACCATTTGTTAACAGAGTGCGATCGTACTGCAAGGATTATTATTATTCATTATTATTTCCCTGCACAGAGGGAAATTGTTGATAATAATAATCCTTGCATTTGACACAGCGCCCACCACATCTTCTAGACATCTCAAAGCGCTTCACAGAATCTGCTGTGAAGTGAATGGACTGTATATTTGTGGGCGAAACTCGGCAGCCAATTGCGCACAGCAGCGTCCCACCCACAAACAGTCGTGGATTGAGTGACCAAATGATTTCTTTAAAAAATGTATTTTGAAGGAATTATTACCCGCGGGAAATGTGATCCCTCAACCAAATAACAACCGGAGTCCCATTTATTGCTAAGTAGGTGTGTGGAGTATGGAAACTTGCCCAATGTTTCACCCTGCTGGGAATCAAACCCAGGTCCTCTTGCTTGCCAGTTCTCTAACCACTGAGCTGTACTCTATCCTTGTATGTGACCTGGTGCCCTTCACGTTGGGAGGACATCTCAAAACCCTTCACGGGCTCTCACTGCAAAGTAAAGTGACTGTGCATTTTGTCAATAACTTCTTAAAACGATTGAATATGATATATTTAACCTAGGGCGGGATAAGTGTGCTGCTAATTACAGTGGCTTAAACTAGTAACCAGAACTTGATGCTTTAAATATTAAACACACCTAAAGCACATATGTTTGTCATGTTATGTTAAGAGCACGCTCTAGAGTGGTTTGACTTAATTGCTACCTACAGAACAAGTTAACGGAATAATATTAATATCAAACGGGCTCATCGCCCCTGGCAACAAGGATCCGTATGTTTGCACTGAAATACTGCTTAAGGTCCTGGTGTTTGCGCTCGCTTTCCGCGCCAGTGATTTTTTGGTGGGAGGTGTGAAACCGAGTTCCCTGTCTGGGCTCTGAAGGGAAGGGAGTTTCTCCTGGTGGTCCTGGCCAAATAATATGCATCAACCATTTCACGGCTGTGTTTGCGAGGCAGACACCGCCGTGCGCAATTCCGTTGCTACATTTTTTGCCTACAAATACACGCAAGTCGCTCCATTTCTCGGTAAATTCTGTGAAGCGTTTTGTGGAGCGTTTCCTTTCCGAGGTGATGAAACGCTGCACCAAATGTTTTGGATTATTGTTGTTGTTATTATTATTACCGGAGCGCTCTGAGACGCCGTCCAGCGTGGAGGGCGCTATAAAAATCGAAGTTGTTGTTGTTGTTGGAGGAAACCCAGCCGCCCAGTGACAGAGACACCAGGCCCCAATTATAAAATTCTGAGATCTCAGAGTGAGAATAGAACACCAGTCTGCCCCCAATTCAACGGGAAGTTAGTCTCCCGTACTCCCCTCACCCCAAACCCTCCATCAATTGATCCCTGCTGCCAATTCGATACTTCACTTGTCAAGGATGTTATAATGCTCTTCATCAAAGCAACGAGCGTGGCAGACAGCAGCTTACTCAGAGGCAGACAGACAAGCAGCGTATGGTGTGAGTCAGCCAATAAATGTTGGCCAACGGCCATCGGTTTAAAATGTTTTTTCCCTTTCATTTCCCATCACCGTGAGTCCGCGTCAAATCGCCCAGGCCACTGTTTGATAGAATGACAAAATATCATAGAGATGTACAGTACGGAAGGAGCCCATTCTGCCCCAACTCACAGAGCGAGCTGTCCTTTCCATAGCACTGCCCTGCCCTCTCCCCGTCGCACCATCACCAACACTTGATATTCCTGTCTACTTCTCTGGTGAAATCTACATTGGACTCTGCCTCCACCACCACCTCACTTGGCAGCACCTCCCAACAACTGCACCTGGTTGGATAGTCTAAGCTGACTCTCCAATGTAGTGCTGGGGGGAAGATTTGCATTGTCGGAGGTAATGTCTTTCAGATGAGGCATTAACTTAGATCTCATCTGTCTGTTCAGGTGGATATTGAAGATCCAATGGCACAAGTCAAAAATAGAAGAGAGTTTCTCTCGTGCAGTGTCCTGGCTGACAATCCCTCCCAATAAAATTGGTCTCTCACTCCATGGCTGTTTGTGGGACATTACTATGTGCAATTGGCTGCCGCATTTCACCTACAAATACACAGTCAATCAATCCACTTTCCCTAGATTCTGTAAAGTGCTTTGAGACGTCCTAATAAAATGATAAGGCGCAATATCAAATGCAAGAATATTATTATTATAACAGCAGGTCACGGTGAGCAGAGGTTGACTGGGAGGGTGGAAGGAGTCCGTCTGTCTTGCTCGTCTCATTCATCCCTTAGGAAAGAATAATGAGTCAAGCAAGTGGAGCACACAGCAGGGTGCACACATGGGGACACAATGACACGTTGAGAGAGAGAGGTGCGTGAAGGAAAATATCAATATTTTACCAGCTATCATGGGGCACTATGATCTGGGACTGCGCTCACAACGATTAATATCATTAATAACAGGACTTAGTCTCGCACTATTGCCATCTGCAGACATAACAGTGAGGAAATGCCAAACGATTTGCTGTAACTCTTTAACTCAAACTGATTGGAAATGATGATGTGAGATTGTAATCATTGGAGGGCTAAACTGATCGTTTTTTTCCTTTCCCCACCTCCGCAAATACTCCACCCACACGTTCTATGCAGTCTCCACAAGATCCAAATGTCTCCACGTTCTTGGTGTGGGATTTGCTGTCAAGTGTAGTGATGGTGTAACTGGAAGCCATTTTGCACACTGGGTAATGTCCCGCAAACAGCCGCCAAGCCAGTGGCCAATTTTATCTTAGGGTGTGGGGGTGGTGGGGGTGTGGGGTGGGGATGTGGGGGGGTTGGGTGAGAAAAGGGGATTGTCAACAACAACTTGCAGTTAGGTAATGTCTTCAATGCAGGGTAGTGTCTTGGAGCGCTTAATAGTTGTACATCCTGACTCCGAGCCGTGGGGGGTGGTGGAGGGAGGCGGATGTAAGTACAATTGAAGATCGTCAGGCGGTTGATCAGGAGAATCTGCCTTTCTCTCCTTAATGTCCCGTCTTCACAGGCACAGATGGGCACTTCGATTTAATAGCTCGTCGGAGTGAGGCTTGGTGTCAAGTCAAGTTGATTGATTATGTAACAACTACAATAAAAAAAAACTTGCATTTATACAGCGCCTTTCATGTCTAGAGGACATCCCAAAGCACTCAACAATGAAGGTTTTGCACCTAAAATGGGGGGTTGGGACCAGAGGAAGGGCTGAAGGCAAGGGTGGGAGTAGAAGGCACAGTCTAAACGGAAGGTCTTGAGATGGGTCTTGGAGGAGGCAAGGGAGGGGAGCGAGGCAGAGGGGTTGTGGGAAGGAGTTCCAAAGGGTGAAGGCAGGGAAGCTTTGCCCACCCCTTAACAAATCCCTGACCGCTACAAATCTATTCTACCTAATTTAACCTAAAATAAATGGACTCTGGCAATTTCTCAACATCTTAACCTAGTGTGTGTGCGAGTGTGCATGTTTGTATGTGTGTGGCTTTGTGTATGTGTGTGTGAATAAAAAAAATGACCTAATCTGATAAAAGCTATCAAAAGCAGCAGCGTGATAAGTTTCCAGGGATTGAATTTTTTGAGAAAGTGGGTCCTTAGTGTCTGAAACGGATATAAAATATGTCAGTTACCCAGGGAATCAGGCACAAAGAGACTCGGAAATGGAAGCTGGACGTGTTGCATTACTGGGTGGAGTTGGCAATTGTGCTTTAATATAAACCTGTGAGAACCTGAAATCCAGTCCAGGAACTGGAGCTATGTTACCAAAGGACTACAAGGCGGGGTTTAGAGACACCTCAACCTCCCTGTCCCCTTGAGCAAAGCCATTGCCTGGGAAAAGGGCACGGTTCAAATCAGTACCGGAACAGGTGTTAATCGACAGAGCTGGGAGGGGATTGTTGGTGGTGGTGGCGGGGAGTGGGGGGTGGGGGGGGGGTGGGGGCGGGAGAGAGGTTTACACAGCCAGGTGTCAGACTTGGGATTGCTGACGCATTGTTTTTTTCCCCTGAAGGAGGCTATGAGATTCACAGGCACGCACAGGCGCGCGCACACACACACACACACACACACACAGGTGGTATCACAGATGGTGAGCGAGAGCTGCTTTGCTTTCGTGCTCAGAACTCCCCCAAACAAGCAACTTCTTTTGATCCTTTCAAACCGTGGCTTTTCCTAAGTTACACGGACGTGATGTTGGAGTGGTGTGGGTGGTGGGGCAGGGGGTTGGTTGGGGACCTATAATATGGGATTTCTAATTGAGCATTTCTTAGTTAGGAAACACATCGCAAGCGGTGGCTTATAATAAATAATACTAGTGTCACAAAACGCTTCACAGAATATACTGTAAAGTGGATGGACTGTGTAATATGTGGGTGAAAATATGGCAGCCAATTGCACGCAGCAGCGATCCACAAACAATCGTGAATCGAGTGACCAGTTCTATTTGTGGGATTGTGGGTCTGGAGTGAGAAAATCCATTCACGTTTCAAGATAAGTCTTGATAAGTTAAGTGGAGTCCTGTATCTCAGTGGTTAGAGCATTCACCTTACAAGCGTGAGACCTGTGTTCGAAACCAGACAGATCAGGGCGAAACCTTGTGCAAGTTTCCTTACTCCTGATAATAATCCCTCCAAATTTAGTTTCTTTAAATTGTTCATTTCAATCCACGACTGTTTGTGGGACACTACTGTGCGCAATTGGATGCCACGTTTCGCCCACATATGTACAGTCAATTCAATTGATAATATATTCTGTGAAGCGATTTGAGAGATCTAGAAGAGTGCGAAAAGTGCTACATCAAATGCAAGGATTATTATTATTATTAATCTCAGCTAGGGATCTTTAATGTCCGCCCGGACAAAGTACAATACAGTGTTGCCACCCCACTCCACACCTCCTACCCCACCCCCTACGCAGCCCTGCATTGGAGCATCAGTAATGCAGTTTCACTTGTTTCTCCTTTCTTCAGCACTGAAATCAATGCAATACCCTAACATCACCCAGAAACAGCCGCATTCATGTGTTTAGCACGGGATGAAGTGGGAAAGGGGCCACAGTGTAATATGCAATACCTTTAGTACATAAAAACAACAAAACATTGAATCCAGACAAGCGACAAAGGCGTTATATCAGACCAGACAGAATCTGCGATCTTTGACTTTCACATCTCGCCCGTTTTTGGTCGTTCGAGGTATTAAAAAAAAGGAGCAAAAGTAACAATCTTGTAATTACCTTACACAGAGCTCGTTACTCAAGATAGCTTCAGAGCTTACATTAAAGAGCCAGAAACCGCACAGGAGATTTATTTGTGTGTTTCTTTCAATGTTTTGTTTCACTTTTAAACAGTTGGCAGCTTTCGAACAGAGTTACTTTTGTAAAGGAAAGGAAATGGACAGAATGCAACAGTGAAAAGAAAAATAGCCAACAGGATCTGTCACAAGGAACCCCAGCCCTGGGACTTGTAGCTTTCATCCAAATCAGTCCTACTGAGGTTTCTTAGTACGTAAGAACATAAAGAGTTTACTGGGAGAAAGAAAATCAAGGTCCACCTTGTTGGCCTTCCTGGCCATTGCTTGACATGTTGTGTCTCAAACTATATACTGTAAAATCCTGAGAAACTATTTTCTAGCAAAATTCTATGTAAATTGTTCTAGAAACAAACAACATTTTCTGTTTCCACCGTCTTCCTAAGGAGCCTGTTCCGTAAGTTTCCGACTCGCTCACTGAAGCAGTGTCTGCACAGATTTGTTCAGAATTCCCCCCCACCCCCCACACCCACTTTCAATCGCAGGCCGTGTCCCCTGGTCCTACTGTTCAGTACACGATAACACAACTTATCATAGCACAGTAGTAATAATACTCCTTGCATTTGATTAGATGTTAAACCAAGGTCCCGTCTGACTGTTCAGGTGGATGTTAAAGATCCCTCATCGCTAGTCGAAAAGAGAAGAGAGTTTCTCTCTCTCTCTCGATGTCCTAGCCATCAATCCCCCAAATAAATTTGTTCACTCACTTCGCAGCTATTGTGGGGCATTTGCTGCGTGCAATTGGCTGCTGCGTTTCGCCCACAGAATGCGGTCAATCCACTTTACAGTATATCCAGTGAGGTGATTTGGGATGTTGAGACAAAGTGATAAGATGCTGTGTCAACAACAACAACAACAAACTGACATTTGTACAGCGCATTTCACATCTGGAGGACGCCGCAAGGCATCCAGCGACACTTATTATTACAACAACAACAACAACAACAATTTACATTTATATAGCGCCTTTCACGACGGGGGGACGTCCCAAGGTGCTAAACAAGAGGCGTGTGACCCGAGCTGGGAGGGTCACACATCAAATTCAAGGATTATTTACTATTGGTATCATGATTTCTGCCTCCCCCGTTATTATAGATTCTAAGACAAGGAGAGAATGTCTCACAAGTGGCGAGGATGGGGACTCCCGGTTGATATTCTAAGTTGCTCTAATGATGGAGCTGAGAGTTGGAAGGATGGACGCTGGTGTTTTGTTTGTCAGCACTACTACTAAAAAAAACGTGCTCTTATTTCCAAGCTGCTGCGACATGTTTCACACAGAGGAAGAGGACGAAGGCAGAGTGGTGGGGGGGGCGCGGTGTTTGGTTTCACCCGTTTAACAGCATCGTTGTGTGTGCTTTGATGCATGGCACGGCTCTCTGGTCTCGGTAACAGGTTGGAAATGGGTCGGAGGGTAAAACGAGACCTGGTCACCAGGGCAACTACTGCCCACCTTTCAATTTCCAAACCAACAGAGCGTCGCGGACGAGTCAGTCTGTCTGTCTGTCTGTCTGTCTGTCTGTGTCTGTCTGTGTCTGTCTGTCTGTCTGTCTGTCTCTGCCACAAGCATATAAACAAACATTTGGACAGTTACTGTATTTAGCCTCCATTTCCCCTTTGGTAGCGCTTTGGGATGTCCTCCCGATGTGAAAGACGCTGTGCAAATGTCATTTTGTTGCTGTTGTTATTGAACACAACCCCCTCACCTAATGGATTTTTATTTGCAGCAGAGCTCAGGCTACAATTAATTCCATTGGCTGCTGGGATTTGCCCCCACAAAATACAGTACAGTCATTTCACTTCACAATTTATGCCTTGAAGCGCTTTGAGACGTCTTTGAATTATATGATAATGCGCCATATCAAATGCAAGGATTATTATTGATAATAATGGGGAGTGGGGGTGCAGAGAGGAATGGAGGTGTTGGGAGGCAAGGTATTTGTCACTCGCTGAAGCTGTAAACATAGGAATCTAGGAATTGCCAGATAAAAAAGACCAAAGTCCATCGAGTTCACCTTCAACCATCCTGGTGTTCCAATGCCACAATAATGGAGCTATTGATAGCAATTCATTCTGTACTGATTAGTTTACAACAGAGCGGGAAGCTTCAGGAACCTTTAGGATCCAAAATTAGTTAGTTCTTCAGACACACTTACACTACAGGACACTAGTGTGTGTGTGTGTATGTGTGTGTTTATGTATGTGTGGTGGGGGCAATGGACACAAAGCAGGATAAACCTGGAGAGAAAAATTAATTTTAAAGCTTAAATATTAAACAATCTCCCAGATACAAAATTGCTCTCTCACCCAACTCATAGCTGACTAGGGGACACTGCTGTGGACGAACTGGCTTCTGAAGTTTGTTCACCAAATATACAGCCACTCCACTTTACAGTGTATCTTGTAAAGTGCTTCGTGGTGTTCTCAGTGATAAGGCGCTAAGATAGTATAGATGCAATTTGTTGTTGTTGTTGCCCCCAAAACTACGAGGCAGACAGGACACAGGGTGACTATGAGGACAGGGTGACTCAAGTCTCTGCACCACTTGAGCTGGATATGCAGATTATACACATACACTGGGGTGGGTGGTTGGGTGGGGGGGGGGGGGGGGGGGGGGAGTAGCACTGTACACAGTGACACGTAAGGAGGCCTCTTTAGTGGAAGTGCTGAACAAAGCCCCTTTGTTCTCCGTGACCTTCACAAGAATCTCCAGCTCGAGGCCATGAAACCTATCCTTTTAGGGTTTCCAACTGGGATGTGTGCAGGTGCTTCTCACTCTCCTCCACACAGTGGGGAGTCCCACACTGTTCCCTCCTGGGGTAGTCATTACCATTGCTTGTCACAGTAACCCGGTACTGCCCCTCTTATCACGTTGTTGAGTCGTCTCGAAGCACTAGGTCTATATTCTCTAGAATATAGAAGAATTAGAGGTGATCTTATAGAAACCTACAAGATTATTAAGGTGCAAGACAGAGTAGACAGTGAGAGACTGTTTCCCCTGCATGGAGAAACTATAACTAGACATCATAGTCTTAAGATTAGGGGTCAGTCAGCCTTTTTTTGCACTGAGTTGAGGAAACACTTCTTCACTCAGAGGGTAGTGATCTTATGGAATTCTCTACCCCAATAGGCTGTAGATGCTCTGTTCTTGAATATATTCAAGACTGAGATTGATAGATTTCCTATGGATAAAGGGATTAAGGGATAAGGCGGCCAGGTGGAATTAGATTAGAAGATTAGAAGATCAGCCATGATTTTATTGAATGGCGGGGCAGGCTCGAGGGGCTGAATGGCCTACTCCTGCTCCTAATTCTTATGTTCAAATTACTGCCACGTTGAGTGACTGTATCTTTGTAGGTGAACACACGCGCATATTCATGTACCAATGTCTCACAAACAGTCATGAAGTGCGGGACCACTTTTCTGTTCACTGAAGGGATTGTCAGCCAGGACACCGACAACAAAACAACAACGACAAAATTACACTTGTGTAGCATAGTGCCTTTCACATCGGGTGGACTTCCCAATGCACTGGACAATTCAGTGTTTTGGACCCAAGTTGGTGGTTGAGATCGGGGAGGGTGGAGGGCAGGGGGAGGAAGAAGAGTTTCTGAAGCCATGGTAGAAGAGGAGGGTCTTGAAGGAGGAAAGGGGAAGGTCAGGCAGAGGAAATGAGGGATGGAGTTCCCAAGGGTGGGGGCAGAAAAGAGAGAAACTCTCTTTTATTTCTCAGTTGTCTCTTCATTGCATGGTTCCTCGGTGATCAGTGAGGGAGCGGGCACTAGCACAGACACGATGGGGAGACAGCAGGGGTTAGAGTAGAGAGCTGCAGTCGGGAAGTGAGCACCAGTAAAGATATGATGGGGAGAGAGAGAGAGAGAGAGAGCAGGGAATGGGTTTAGAGTAGAGAGCTCTAGGTGAGGGGAAGAATAGATTCTATATATGCACTGCATTCATACAAATGAGTCTGGCTGTTTGTGGTGGTATCATTAAACAGCCTGAATGTCGCCTTATGAACACTGTAGACCAGTGGTGCAGAGCACATGTAAACACATGCCAGAACAATAGATTAGATAGAAGCATTGGGAATATCAGAGCTGGTTTACCTGAGCGAGTGCAGAGGAGAGAAAATCTCTTGTGAACAGCTGGGGGTTTAGCCTGATCTCATTAACCTGACGATATGAAATACGGGATTAAAAGAATGTGTATTCTCTCTGCAAGATGTGGGATATTTTGGGGATATTTATTTTTGCTCCAACGTGAAAAGATTAGTTAAATCTCAGAGCGGTTGGAAGTTAAATGGAGATATGACGCGTTTAAAATGGGTGTGAGCAGTGCACAAGTCCACAACGCTGTTTAGTTGGAAACGGCAAGGAGGCAGGGGGTGGGTGGGTTGCATGCATATGATGGAGCAAATAATAATAAAATAATACCAATAATAATACTTTCATTTGACGTAGCGCCTTATCACGTCATCAAGACATCTCAAGTGAATCCACTATGCATTTTGTGGGTGAAACTCGGCACACTCACACTCGACACACTCACACTCCGCGTACTCACACTCTATGGACTCACACTCTGCGCACTCACACTCTGTTCACTCTCACTCCACAGACTCACACTCCCCCACTGTGGGTGTTGAGCTGAGCTGAGGGACTGTGAGCAATCATGGATTGCCTGTAATTACATTCTGGTGGTTTGTATCATGCCTGGGGTCAGTGGTGGGTCAGTGCACATGGGCAGATGGGGAGACATGCTAGGGCCGGCGGCTTTGAGAGGCGAAGGATAGAATGAAGCGTACAGAATGTGGAGCCAGAGAGGCTGTGGCATCCCTATACACAGGGAGCCGCTGGCTGGCTGGCCACTGGCGACACACATACAGTCAGCCCCTTGTGCATCTCACAGGATATTAACACTCACGCATATACTTACACCCCCAAACTCAGACACTCCCATACTCACTCACACTCCCATACTCACTCACACAAACACACACAGTCCCATACTCACGCAGACTCCCATACTCAAACTCACTCCCATATATGAATACACACGTATTACCTTAGTATACGTGCACACACACTCTCTCACACATATTCTCATACACATACACACACACTGGCACTCACACACACACACCAATAATTCACAGATTCTCCCCAGTGTCAGTCTAGACTGAGTTCAACGTCCCAATGTGGGAGCTTGAGCCCGCAACCTTCTTACTCAGATTGAGCCAGGCTGACACAGACTGAGCCGGGCTGACATACGCTAAGTCTGGCTGACTCCCGAAAACATGACAGAGAGAACAGGAAGAGGAAGGGAAGGGAATCTAACATGTGGGGATTTCTAACAAGATTCATTAATGATGAATCCACGTGCGAATCTCCCATTCCCAAAAGGAGATTAGCCGCAAGTGGCTGCCAATATTCCTTGTTTGGAAATCTGATTAGAAACCATCACATTTTAGACTGCCCCCCATTCTCAATCCCTCCTGTGGCCAATTTACAAAACCCACCATCCGGGGTTTCACGAGTGAACTTTGGTGATTGTCACAACACCGAAAACCTCCTTTCATTTTAAAAAATGCTTTTGATAAGACACCGATAAGAAATTGATAAGAAACCCCTCACATCGGTGAGGCAGCTCCAAGCGCTTCACAGAATATACTGTCAAGTGAGTTGACTGTCTAGTTTGTGAACAAAACGTGGTGGACAACTGCGCACAGTGTCCCACAAAAAGCCATGGATTGAGCGATCAAATTATTATCATTTTTTAGAGGGAGAAATTATTACCCCCAGAAAGCGATCCACCAATTGACTAACAACTGGGCTCCTACTTACTGCTAGATAAACAGAGGCTTGTGTAATAAGGAAACTTGCCCAACGTTTTGCCCCACCTAGGAATCGAAACCAGGTCCCCTCGCTTGTGAGGCGTGCGCTCTAAGCACTGAGCCACAAGACGTCACAGAATACAATGCATTATATTCCGTGAAAAGCTTTGAGATGAGTTAACAAAATGATAATGTGCTAGATCAAATGCAAGCATTATTATTAACATTTTTATTATTATTATCATTGATGCGGCTGAAACAATAACCAGGATTATTTTCACGGTTACTATTAATTTGAGTAACTGACCATTTCATACCTAGTGATCCTCACTGATCTGCATTGTAAAAATTCTAATGAACTTCCATTTTAATTATGGTGAGGTTAACAAAGACACGTGGGCTCTAATTTGCACTATTTTTTAACGAGCTTCCTTAATAGGAAGATGTTTTAATAAGGAATCTGAATGACGCCATTTACAGGGCTTTTTTTGGGGGGGTGGTGGTGGTCGGATAGGCTTCTGTATTCAGCCACAGAACCCACGGTCACTACATTTAACTTTACGACCAATTTGGTGAAGCGCCTTGAGATGTCCTCCCAAAGTGAAAGATGCCGTATAAATGCGGAGGGAGTTTGCAAAATTACCCCTGGGTTTTCTTCTTACATTGAATGCTTATTTCTGTTGCAGACGAGTCGAGTGTAATAATGTCTCGTCCCAGTAACTGCCTTCTCATTGACTCCATCCATATTACTGAAGATGTGGCATCCAACATGGTGACAGATCATTATCTACCATGAAAGTAATGATGCTCACACAACACATACACATACTCACACGTGCACACTCACACATGTAATTAACATATACACCGATCTTCTGGACATCTGAAGTCAGTTAAACACATGAACTGAATACAAGGAAGTAATCCCTTAATATTATTAAGATCATTCTTCCACATGTTTTAGTTGTTGGTCGGTGCGCTATAGAGGAAAAAATATGACAGTAATCTGACTTTGTGAACATCCTGTACATTGCAAAGGACTCCTGTAGCTCAGTGGTTAGAGCTCTCGCCCTCGCAAGCAAGAGGACCCAGGTTTGATTCCCAGTAAGAGTGAAACCTGAAGTACGTTTCCTTACTCCACATGTCTCTGGTTACCTAGCAGTAAGTAGGAACAATGTTGTTAGTAAATTTGCAGATGACTTTACAGTAGTACTAATCCATCCCGCCAAAAGTTATAATAATTAAACATTATACAACAACAACTTTGATTAATATAGCGCCCTCCACGCCGGACGGCGTCTCAGAGCGCTTCACAATAATGGATCCCGGGCCTGAGCCATGGGAAAAAGGTGACCGAAGACACGGTTGAAAAGAAAGGTCTTTAGCTGAGACCTGAAACTAGGAAGAGAGGGGATGACCCGAAGGGAGTGAGGAAGGAAGTTCCAGAGTTTCGGGGCGTAGTGGCTGAAGGCCCGGCTGGCGATGGTGGAGTGGAGGATTCGGGGGACAAGGAGGAGACCAGAACCGGAGGAGCGAAGGTTTTAATCCAATTTAAATTCGGAATCTCCTCCAAACTTTGACCTGTTTAGATTAATATCACATTTGGCCTGCAAAATAACATACCAGACTCTAGTGGTCAAGTTATAATAGAGTTGTTTAAAAAAAATCCACCACTATTTGTGGGACACTGCTGAGCAAAATTGGCTGCCGTGTTTCGCTCACAAAATACATAGTCAATTAACTTTACAGGATATTCCATGAATCGATTTGAGATGTCTCAAAGATAAATCTATGGCAAGGATTATTATTATTATTAGGAAGTAAAGTTCCAAACCAGAGCAACTGATGTTGTTTTGAGATTCCGCCTGGGAAAGGGGTTCTGGAATAAAGAATATTAAGAGGAGGGGGTGGGGTGGGAAACAACCCCACGTTATATTGGACAACCAGGGGGAGTGGGGGCTGTCTGCTACACTCAGTCACACTAACACACCAAGCTCTCTCTCTTGCTCTCTCTTTCTCTGTGCTCCCAACTAAACAGCCTCCCAGAAACCTGAGTGGTGTTTCTCAGGTTTCTCTGCAGTAATTAGACCAGACAATTACCAATTACCACATACTTTTACAAGGATGATTGACTGTCAGTTACCCACTTATGAACAGCAAACATTTTTTTCTCTCTCTGTTCCCCGTCAGCGAGATATTTTAATCATTTCAGCAGCGTGTGACTCTCTGCTTGTGCCCTGCACCCCGTAGTTTGTCACCAACTGTCCTAACAGTGACCAGTCAGGGAATATTTACATCTCATTGTTCCGGAGACACAGAGAGAGAGAGAGAGAGAGAGGAATGAACTCACCCTTCACTGGTCCCCCAACTACTCTGGGTCCCTGTCCCCCTGACCCCTGCGTGCTACCATCAGCGTCCATGCCATTAGCCACTAACCCCCCGCCCCCCCTACCCTCCAGTGCCCCAACTATCTCTCCACCTCCATGTCTCACTCCCACTCGCTGCCTTTTTATCCATCTGTTGACTCCTGTAGCGTAATGATTTAGAGCGCTCGTCTTGCATGCGAGAGGACCTGGGTTCCATTCCTGGGCGGGCCAAAACCTAAGGCAAGTTTGCTTACTCCGCATGCCTCTGTTTACCCAGCAGTAAGTAGGAACTCAGTTGTGAGTCGATTGGTGGTTGGCTTTCCGGGGGAAATAATCCTTTCAAATAAATTTGGTCATTCAATCCACGATTGCTTGTGGGACAGTTCTGTGCACAATTGGCTGTCGCGTTTCGCCCAGAAAAAGCACACTCACTACATTTTAGAATATATTCAGCGAAGCTATGAGACGTATCAACAATGTGCTAAGATGCTGTATCAAATGCAAGAATGATTATTATTATTAGATAGACACATAGCCTGCGTCAGTCACACACATGCACACACACCTAACCTCACTGACACACTGAGCCCTTGCTGCCTACTCTCCAACCTGTGATGAGATACATAATAATAATTTTTGCATTTGATATGACGCTTTTGAAAGTGAATTGACTGTATAATTGTGGGCGAAACGCGGCAGCCAACTGCAACAGCAGTGTCCCACAAACAGTCGTGGATTGAAGTGATCAAATTCTTATTTTTCTTTCTTGAGGGATGATTATCAGCCATGTCGGGCAAGGAAACTTGCTCAAGATTTCGCCCCTCCTGGAAGCGAACCCAGGTTTCTCGCTTGCATGGCGAATGCTCGAACTACTCAGCTACAGGACTCCACAAAACATCCTTCAAAGCTGCAAATTTTGGCTTTTGAAGAGCTGGCATTCCCTCCCACCCCACCACCCTCGATCCCCAGGGTCACGTTCTCTACCCACACCTACCCCCCCTCCATACCCACACACATACAGTCCCACAGGTCACTCGTTCTCATCAACCTTTCCGCCAGTTAAGGTGGGTTCATGAACCCTGAACCCTTTGCAGTTCAGCAAAGTCAGAGCTTGAGTGTTGTGGTTCAAAGTTGAACCATCAAACCCCATCCCCTTCCCCACCCTGCCCCCTCCACCTACACACACTATTGCTCCTCTGGCTCTCTCTACATACTAGGCGAGCCCAGACTGTCCCCACCTCAAAGAGAGACGATCATAAGACAACCAAATGCTCAATTGGACACCCATTTGGGGTCTTGTACTTAGATAAGCTCCATTGATCATTAGATTAAAAATCGGTTATATCTGGAGAACCATAGATATTTACCTCACAGAATTATTGGTAGGGGGTCAGTAGGCGTCTGACACATACAGAAACCCATTACCGTGTTTAAGAGTATCCAAACCAAACTGAGAATTCCATGCATCCCACATGGAAATCCCATGGATAGATTTTGTAATGAAATAATAATAATATTGATAACAATACTAAATAATCCTTGCATTTGTTAAGAGTGCAGAGTGCAGTGGGAGGATCCAGACGTCTCAAAGCACTTCACAGAATATACTGTAAAGTGAATTGCCTTATGTTTTGTGGGCCGAATGCATGGAACCAAATCTAGATTCGATTTGTCTCAATCCTCAAAGTGCCATAATTTGGGAATTTATATCCGATTGTGTTATGAGATTTTATCATTTGACCTCTGCATTAAGATAGGAAGTACAACACACGTGACCATTATATGCGCACTCTCTCACTGGAAGGGGCTCATCCTGCTGAATTTCGAAAGTAACTATTTGACTCACTGTGTCAGCGCCACGTTCTCAATAGCAATCATTTCAGTCCCACTAACCTGCCCTTTCCGCACAGCCCTGTAGCTAACACTCTGTGTCAGAGCTTGACGTCAAGCTGGGGGTGTGGGGTGGGAGAAAGTGACCATAGACCTGAAAGTTAGGGAAGAGAGCAGAGGGGCATATCACACACTGTTTGGAATGTACATTTTACCATCTAGTGTTTACTATGATGGCTGAGGGAGGGTGGGGGGAGAGGGGGTGGGGGAACTCACTAACATGTCGCCTGAAAATCGAGTTGATTCCGATCTCTTGAAATTGCAATGGTAGCGGGTCAATTAATCACAGCTGTAATCACCTCTCTCTCTCTCTCTCTCTCTCTCTAAAATCTTACATACATTTAAAGGCAATTGTACCATGATTAAATAAGAAAATAAACCTCATAATTAGGGAGTTCAACACCAATTTTTGATTGCTGGTTTACAAAATCAGAATAATCATCGCCCCATTTCTTGGCTGTTCAGGTTTCGTCGCAACCTCTTCACCCCCACCCAGAGTAAATTTCCCCTCCCCTCCCCCAGCTGCCTCCTACCCTCCGTTCTGTCAGCCTGGCTCAGTGGTAATGGCTCTCGCCTCTGAGTCAGAAGGTTGTGCGTTCAAGGCCCCACATCAGGACATGGAGTTACAACGTCTGAGCTGAGGCTCCAAGGCACTGCTTGGTGGGGAGGAAGGTCAGAGTGGGGGAGGTCGGGGGGGGGGGGGGCGGGGGAGGTCGAGGGTGAGGGAGGCCAGGGGTAGGGGAGGTCGGGGGTGGGGGGAGGTCAGAGGGTGTGTTGCATTGTCGGAGGTGCCGTCCTTCAGATGAGACGTTAAACCGAGATCCTGTCTGCGCCTGTGCAGGTGGATGTTAAAGATCCCGTGGCGCTATTTGAAATGAGAAGGGAATCCCCTCAAAACACTCACTCCATGGCTGTTTTGGGGACACTGCTGTGCGTAATTGGCTGCCGCGTTTCACTCGCGAAATACACAGTGAATTCACATGATCATAAATTCTGTGAAGTGTCTTGAAACATCTCAACTACGTGGTAAGGTGCGGTATCAAACGCGCGGATTTTTATTATTACCATTAGTAATTACAAGCCTCTCTGTATCATTCTCCACTGTCTAACCCCCCTATACCACCACCACACACACATACACACACATACATGCATACACACATACAAATACACACATATATACACATAGACACACTCCATCTCTCTAACCACCCTCCTCTCCCTTCGCCATTGAAAAGCAGCCCCCTCCCTTGTAACTCAATCTGCAGAGCCCGACCCCAGGCTTCAGTCAGCCGCGTCTCACTGTAGCACTTTAGAAATATCTTTGGGTTAGGTGTAGTCAGTCGCTGGGAATATCAGGTCAGGGTTAGCCGCTGCTGAAAATTAACGCATTTGTCTGTCAGCGAGAGGGTAGATTTTCGATGCAGCCAGTGCCTCACAGAGTCTCAATGAGTTTTATTTATTTTCTAAGTGTAATGGTGAGTGGGTGGGGCCGGAGGTAAAGACCTACCAGTCTCTGCATTTGTATAATAATAATCATCACGAGGATTCTTACGGGATACGGTGTGTAGTTTGGGACGCGACATGTCGTGTGACTGCCAGGATGGTAGAAGGTGAACTCTATAATAATAATAATCCTTGCATTTGATATAGCGCTTTTCACATCTTATCGATGTCTCACGTTGCTTCACAGAATATACTGTAAAGTGAATTGACTGTATATTTGTGGGCGAAACGCGACAGAGCAAAGCCATGGAGGGCTTTAAAAGTGTTCTTCTTTAGACAGCAAGTTCTTATGCTCTTAATAACCATATAATAATAATAACCCTTGCATTTGATACAGTGTGTATCACATCAGGAGTGTGTCTCAAAACGCTTCACAGGCTTTTACTGTCACGTGAAGTGACTGGGCTTTCTATGGGCAAATGAGGCAGCCAATTTACGTGCAGCAATATCCCACAACCAACCATTTATCGTGGGTGGGGAAATGGGTTGGGGGGGGACGGGACTTGGCATTTGTCCTCCAAGGTTGGGGGGAGAGAAATTTCCTTCTCTGTTTGAGTAGTGCCACAACCGGGATCATTTGCACAAAGACTCCAGGAAAACGTAAATTCACTTATTACCTTCTCTCATTGTGGCTACAAGCAACCGTTATTTTTATTTTTTGAGGGGGTGGGGGGGGGGCGACGAGGTGGGAGTGGGTGGTTGGCGGGATTGTAAGAAGTAATATTGCTGTAATGTCCCCAAATTCCTACTTGACCCATATCACTTGGGAACAATTTGTGTTGAAGGTATTGACTCTCAGTCGATAGCACTCTCACCTTGCACTCAGAGGCTGTGGGCTCAAGCTCCTACATTGGGACTTGGCACTCACAGAGTCTAGGCTGATGTAAACGTACAGAGGAAACACTGCAAGGTTAGAGGTCCTGGCCTGTGCCCTGTTCAGTTGGACGTTAAAAATCTTGCTGCGTTGTTGGAGAGAAGGAAGTTTCTCTCTCTTAGTGTCCTGGCCAACAATCCCATTCCCCAATAAAATCACTTGTTCACTCTATATCTGCTTGTGGGTCATTCCTGCGAGCAAATTGGCTGCTGCGTTTGCCTACATATTATACACAGTAAAATTCTGTGAAGCGCTTTGAGACGTCTCGACGATGTGACAAATCGCTGTATCAGATGCAAGTACAGTAGTATTATTATTATTATCAGTCGCCAAGCAGGCGGACGGAATGGGACGGGGGGGAGGAGGGAGGCAGGGACGCAAAGGGGGAGTGGGAGGAACAAGAAGTCACTTGTAACTGTTGAGGAAGACACTCCTGGGAAACAAACAGATGAGCCACTCGCTGAATCGCTCCCATTCTCTGCAGCCAAACCCTGTGGAAATGGAACTGCATGAGAAACACTGAGCTCGTGTTCTCTCGCTCTGACAGCAAGTGTCATCAACCTTAACCCTTTCATCCCGCTCACACTCATTCACTCACAGATAAATACACACTATACTCACTCACTCTCACACACATATAAACATACATACACATTTAAAGCGAGGGGCACATTCACTTACATACATACTCACACACAGTCTCACCCAAACATACACAACAACCAGTTGCATTTATATAGCATCCTCCATACCATGCGTTGTCTCAGAGTGCTTAGACATGGTGGAGCCCGAGGCTGAGTGAGGGGAGAGGGAACGTGACCCTAAGTGCGGTCGAAGAGAAAGATCTTCAGGCATGTAGATGGGAAAAGAGAGGGTGAGGCGAAGGGGTTGAGGGAGGGTTAGGGTTCCAGAGGTTCAGGGCATACTGAAAGGTGGAGCGGAGTAGGTCAAGGAGGAGGCAGCGGGTGATGCTTTGAGGAGAGTAGGATAGATAGGTAGGGGGTGCCGAGGAATGGAGGGATTTCACCCACACAAACACAGCGGATCTCAGCGTTTCAGCCTGTGTCTCCCACAGTGTCCGGACTGTGACACTCAGGAACATTTAATAATAATAATCCTTGCATTTGGTGTAGCTCTTTTCACACCTTATCGACGTCTCAAAGCGCTTCACAGAAAATAACCGTAGAGTGAACTGACTGTAATTGGGGGAGTTGATGAACTTTGAAGCCGTTTTCCTGCTCTAGTTTCTTAAAAAAATAATTTACAGAAGGCTAAAACAGAGGCTGCTACAAGGAATCTACCCAAATCCAGGCAGCTCTGAAATGCTACGTTAACAGATTCTACCCCACTCTGTGATACTTAACCCTTTGTAGGATGAGGGCAGGACGATTCCACTGAGAGATAGTTAAGAGACCGGGATACAACAACAGCAGCAACTCATATTTACAGATCAGACCGAATTAGGGAAAGGTTTTGAACGAGAGAGACAGAGAGAGAGCGAGAGAGAGAGAGAGAGAGCTCATACTGGTTAGTAACACAGTATGTGTGCGAAACTCCCACCCAAATCCTCGACTGTAATCCGTTAACAAAGTATTCATTATACAGCATTCTCGCAGCTATAAACATGCTGGCTGACAGTTCCGACTCCAAACAAAAAAATAATCCTCGCATCTGACACAGTGCCTCCAATGTCATGATGTCGGAGAGCGCAGTACAGTCATTGTTGCCCAGTGTAGTGACTGTGTGTTTTTGTAGGTCAATGAAGCGGCCAATTTGCATACAGCAACGTTTCACAAACAACCGTGAAGCGAATGAGTAATTAATTGTGCGTGGGGGGATTGTTGGCCAGGATACTGGGAGAGAGATATCCCCTTCTCTTTCCTCCTGAACATTCACCTTAATGGGGTGCAGGTGGATGGGTTTCTGGGGTCAACGTCTCACGGGAAAGAGAGGATGTCACCTCTAACAATGCAGAGTTGCTGCACTGGGGGGTGTAACGTTGTTGGAGGTGCCGACCTTCGGAGGAGACGTTAAAGAGACGTCCCGATCGTGTACATAAACAGCGACGCCTCGCAAACAGCCATAGTCCTGTAGCTCAGTGGTTAGAGCACTGGTCTTACAAGCGTGAGACCTGTGTTCAAATCCAAGCAGGTTAAGGTGAAACCTTGGGTAAGTTTCCTTACTCCATACACCTAATAATAAAAAAAACACAATAATAAAATTGGTCATTTTCAATCCACGACTGTTTGTGGGACACTGCTTTGTGCAATCGGCTGCCGCGTTCTGCCCACAAATATACAGTCAATTCACTCTGCAGCATATTCAGTGAAGCGCTTTGAGACGTCTAGAAGACGTGAATAGCCGCTATATCAAACGCAAGGATTATTATTATTATAATAATAAAGTGAATAAAGGCCAGGCCAGACTCCCTTCAGTTTTCCAATAAATAGTGCAACGGGATTGTTGTTAATGTCCGGCTGAACAGGGCACGGGTCGGGACCTCGGTTTTTACTGGCTCGTCCGAAAATATCTGGAGCTTCTAACAATGTGGTGCTGCCCCCCCCCCCCCCCCCCCTCCAGCTCTGCTCTGGAACCTCAGCCTGGACTGAGAGCTCAATGACCCAATCTGCAACCTTCCAACCCAGAGGCGAGATTGTCACGAACAGGGCTCAGGGCTGCCAATCCACCTGAAAAGTCAGTCAAGACTGAGTCCTTTCTCTCTCTGTCTCTCTTCCCCCCCCCCCCCCCCCCCCACCCCCATCTCCATCTCCCCCTCCCTCTCCATCTCTCTCTGAGCAGTGGAGCTATGGGCTATTGCTCACTAGAGGGCACTGCCACTGCATGCCCAGACACACTGGCTCTGGGTTTGCACAGTCCTGCATGTGTGGCCATTAAATAAACCTGCCACGTTCTCCTCTAAAGCTCAGAAAGTTTTCTGTTGCCCTTTCTGTATCCTCCCCACATCCCAGTACTCTCACTATCTCTGTGTGTCTGTCTATCCTCTCTCTCTGTCCTGTCTCTCTCTCTGCCTCTCATACCCATCTGTCTCTCTGTATCTATTTCTGTCACCCCCCGCCCACCCCACAACCCATCCCTCTTTCCTCTGCCTCTGTCTTTTTCTCTGTGTCCCCTCTGTTTCTCCTTATCCACCCTTCCCCTACATGTGTGTCTCTCTTCTCTGTCTCTCTCCCCTCTGACTCTCTTATGTCTCCTTCCTCCCTGTCTGTCTCTCCATCTCTTCCCTCCACTTTCCTTCTCTGTCTCTATCCTCTGTTTCTCATTCCCATCAATTTCTCTTTCTCCCCTTCCCTTGAGTGTGTCTCTCCATCCCCCTGACTCTCTCTCTCTCCCCCCCCCACCACCCCCCGTCCATCACACACATACTTTCCTTCTCTTCTGTATCTTTCTCTGTCCCTTCTGTTGCTCATTCCCATCCATTTCTCTCTGTGTCTCTGTCTTATCTCTCATTCCCCTGGGTGTGCGTGTGTGTGTCTCTCTGTCTCTATTCTCTCTCATCTGTCTCTGTATCTCTCCTTTCCTCCTGTATCTCTCTCTCTCTCTAACCTCCTCCTAATGTTATAGGACACCTGGGGGCTGCTCACAGTGTTATTGTGGATGCCCAGAGCTGGCAGTGGAGGGTTCAGGGAGAGACCTGGATGGTTCTCAGTGGCTTTGGGGTCGGCATGGAAACGTCGAGCTATTCATCCAGACATCTCGCCAAATCCCTCCAGTGTCCAGGAACTGAGTCATTGGGAGAAGGAGGGAGGAGGGGGGGTGGGGGGGTGGGGAAAGGAAAGAGAGATTATGCAGAGAGTAAGAGATGGAAAAGAGAGATGGAGAGAGTAAGAAAGGGGAAAGAGAGATATGGAGAGAGTAAGAGAGACAGAAAATTAGATGGAGATAAAGCGAGGGGATGGCAGAGAGAGAAAAAACGGGATGAGAAAGAGAGTTTGAGGGAGAGAGAGTGAAAAGAAGAGGGAGCCAGGGAGAGAGGGAGTGATGGTGAAGAAAGGGGAGGGGTGGGGGGTTAGAGGGAGAGAGAAAAAAGAAACGGGGAGGGAGTGATGGAGAGAGAGAAAGAGATGGAGACAGATATACAGAGAGAGAGAGAAAGAGTGAAAGACACAGGGAGAAAGAGAGAGAGGGAGAGAAACATACCAATCAGCTGTTTCTCCTGGACAGAAAGTAAAACTTCTGTGGTCCTAACTCCATGTGGTTGTTTTTTTTAACTAACCTAGATTCTAAACCCTCAACCACCCCCCCCCTCCACACTCCCCCTTACTGCCTCTCTGCCTCCACCTCTTCCTCCCTCTCCCCCCCCCATCCCCTCCCTCCCACACTCCCCCCACCGCCCTTCAGCATAGTCTCCCAGTTGCCTGGACACAGAGGTTGATCGAAGCTCCTTATTTGATTCCCACACACTAGCCCTTGAAAAGCAGCCCCCTTCAACCCCACCTCCCCCTTATTCGTCTTTTCATGATCCCTCATCTGAAAGACTCCACTCCCCCCCCCCTCCCATGTCAGTATGGGTGGGCAATGTATTAGTGGAATAGGGCAAGGGTGAAGGGCAGCCCAGATTGCTGGTCACACATCAAGGCATGAAGACAAAGCCCCCACCTCTCTCTCCCTCCAACACTCTCCCCCATCTCCACTTTCAAAGCAGCCTTGCCAAAATCCCCCCACCTCACCCTCCTCCCCCCCCCCCCCCACCAGCCCCAAAGCATCCTCGCCAATCCACCCCCCACCCACCTCCCCTCAAAGCATCCTTGCCAGCTCAGGAACTCGGTGAAAGCTGGATTGAGTCTTTCACCGAATTTCCCACTGCTTTGACATTAACACTTTGCTCTGAATTCCCTCCCTTTTTTGTGGATCTCTTTATGTCAAATAAATACTGTCCATAAATATATAAGGAGATGAAGAGAGAGTGAGAGAGAGAGTGAAAGAGAGAGAGTGAAAGAAAGGGATGGGGGAGAGGGTGTGGGGGAAATTAGGTGGAGAGAGGGAGGTAGAGAGATAGATGGCGGATTGGATGGGTGGGGAGTTGGGTGTGTGAAGTTGGGGAATTGGGTGTATCTATGTGTGCGGATGTTTGGTTGGAGTATGGGGGTGGTGGTGTGTAGCTATTTATGTGCGAAGGGTGTTTGTACATATGATTGGCGTGTGGAGTGGGATTGTGTGTATTTGTTTGGGGTGGGGGTTTATATGTGTGTCTATATGTGGTAGGAGGTGTGTTTGTGTGTGTTGTGTGCGTTTTCGGGACTGTTTGTGTGTGTGATGGGTTTGGCGGAGTGGGGGGGGTTGTGTGTATGTTTGGCGGAGTGGGGGGGTTGTGTGGAGTGGGGGGTGGTCAAATTTCCCCCTTAGCACAAGTGATTACTTCCACTCCCAAGCCTCCTTCCCTACCCTCTCCCATAGGGTGCTGAAGTGAGTGAGGGTGCAATGGAGTCGAGCGCAGGTCTGCAAACTCCCAGCAAAAAGTATATATATATATACACACCACAAAACAAAACAGCAAACTAGCGCTCTAAATCGCAGATTTGTATAATCCTAAGCTTATTTTTTTTAAAAGAGAAAAACATACCTAGCTCTCCCTGCTCTGCAGAAACACCA